>QODF01000121.1:393133-514976 GCA_024372805.1 Oostethus manadensis | reverse complement strand
AAAAAAAAAAAAAAGTATCACAAGCTACCCAGCATGCCATGCAGCAGGACGACGCGGGTGTAAATTTTGGCATAAGCGTGCCACAACAGCACTGCAGCTTCGATGCTAAAGGTTTAAAAAAAAATCTTTTGGGAATGCCCGATGGGCCACATTAGACGCTTGGCGGGCCTGGTGTGGCCCGCAAACCGCAGTTTGAGCACCCCTGTTGTAGCCTGTAGTGGTGAAACATGCAGTTCATAAAAGATGGCACCAAAAGGTGTCTCGTTTGGCACGCGGTACAGCGCGACACTGTGTTTTACTACATCATCATAGCCGCGCTTGTTTTCGTTACTTTGTCTGCTATTTGGGTGACCAGTATATGACTGGCAGCTACGATGGCGTCGCACCATTGCTGGCTGCCGACATGCGTCGATCAAAGAATGCGCGCAAAAACTTGCACGTTTTGTTTAATCGTCGGCGTATTTATGCAGCGGGGCGGAAGCCACAAAGTCCAGCTTGTGCGTGCCGTCGCAATACGGAGGGTTGCGGGTTTGCTTGCAGCCACACAACCAAACCGCGGCGTCTTTCTCCAGTAGGAAGCGCAGCGGGGACAGGCCCGGGGCTTTGGACTTGTGTGCTCCGTCGCAGAAATGCTGGAAAGCAAAAACAAAACAACACAGAAAAATACTGTAGAAATATATTTGATGTATTGGGGAATAATGCTGATTAGGCAAAGAATCTAATCGACTATCTTTACTCATTTTTACTCCTCACTGTTTTTCAAAAATATGCTAGTCAATCGTCTCTGTTTTGAGGTGGAATGCAGCCTGTTATTATATTAAAAAATCTGCACATGTACGCAGATCTTTAACATTAGTGAAGCACTTTCAATCATGCAAATGGCTAAATGAACTAATATAGAAAGATGAGGCTTTCAGAAGACGCATTCAAAGAGTGGTTGCGATGATATGACGTGCATTGATGACGCAATAGCCGCCACAGGAAGTACAAAAAACAAGGACCACTCTCGGTGCTAACATATGAGTCTATATTATGTTCTATCTTCTCTCGTTGTGTCTACTATAATGGGTAAAAGGAGTGTAAAGGTGACTGTAGGGGTGTTATTTCATGTCTAGAGAGCTCTAATATTGTTAAAAGGAGTATTTAGGAGGTCCTTACCAGGTTTTCTATACTCTAACTAGGAAAATATTCCATGTATAAACAACAAATCCCATTTTGTGGAAATTCACCGGAATTTTTTGATTATCAGTTTTGTAACGATGTGTTTTTTGACACTTTCAAAGCACACTTTATACTAACGTTTCTTTAGTCTCCTCAATCTGCAAAATGTAAGCAGTGGGAAAGGTTTGGAGACCCCTGATGTACCTGACAGGCAGTACAACAGAAAAGGCATGCACGGTGTTACTGCTAAGAAAATGCACTTACCTGCTTCTTGCTGTGTCCACATGTGCACCACGAGTAACGCTTTCCACCCACGAGATCCACTTTGAAAGGCTTCTTAGAGGGGATGACGGGTTTAGGGGGAACTGTGGAAAGCCGGGCCTGAGGGCAGGAGTACATATCATTTTCATAACAATAAACCCTAATTTTTGAAGGCAAAATGGATTAGAATTTGTTTCCTTATTTGAGGGCACAGGCAGAGTCTGGGACCAAAATAAATAAATGTCATGTTTTCATGTCAAAGACGTTGTCGGCATTGCCTCAGATGTTTGGATCATTTTTTGGAGAGCAACAAACTTGGTATCAGGTCAGTATTGTCGATACTTTCTATTAAAGGACTTTGGGGAAACACAAAACGTACTTGTGAACAATATAAGTAAATGTGACGATGCCAAACAAGCAACAATACGAACAAAAAACACACGTGGGACACTACGTGAGAATTCCGTCAGAAAAGATTACTTTCAGTGCCCTTCACCGATCGGATACTGGCACTCTTCTTGGTATCGACACTGCCGGTAATGGGATCGTTCCTCCCGCCCGACACCGGAAACGCCGTCATCGTTAGTCAACGTACATAACAAGTCAGCCTGTTAGCAACGAAGCAAAAATGCCACAACGGGCCTTTTCTTACCTTGGAAGCTGCCATAGTTGTTATCCAAGACTGTCTCAAAGTGGAAATAATCCATTTCCGGTCCACTCTGACCATCGGGGTGCTCATATTTTTCATCCTAGGTTCGCCGCTGCTAGCAAAACGTCTTCCGTTCAGTGTACGCAACGCAACACGTAGTTACAACTTGACAGGAGGCCAACGGCAGCGTCTGTGTCGGCGACACACAATACAGCGACATGAAGAGGAAAATGGAAGAAATACTCTTAAACGGGTGCAATACGACTTTAGAAATATGTACATACACAACTGTTTGGTTCTGGACAAGGTGATTGGACCTTGGAAGAATCGGTTCCGGAGGAGCACGTGTTCCAATCAAACCAATCACGATGCTGATAAAGTTGACGCGGCAGGTTGGCAAGCCAATAGTAGCGGCAAAGTATTGATCCGCCCACTGATACGATTGGCTACCAGATACCGAAAGCTGGACCATCGACACAAGAGCGGTAGGTCGAGAAACCAATAGGAGCGGCAAAGTATTGACCCACTGATGTGATTGGCTCCCGGCTACCGGAAGCGTTTGTCATAGGCACAATCCAGTGTTCCCCTTTTTATTGACCCATAATATAAAGTACAATCAAAACAAGGCACTTGTCAGTCGACACATAGTCAACAAATTGTATCATCTGTATTGTATCTGTCTGTGTATAATAGACAGATACACAATCCTTAGTGTCCACACTTGGCTGCAGTGGTGCTAATTATAAATAATAACATTCTATTTATTACACACACGCAGGCCTAGTGTTGAATACAATGAACAAAACAAACAAAAGTCCACAGACTGATTAAAGTCGGCAATAATTCTACATGCAATTGTATATGTATATAAATGTATATCTTGTTTAAATAATAAACAAGATATACTTCTTAAAATTCATCCAGAAACTTTATGGTTGTGACCGATGTGGCGCGTGAGGAGTAAATGTACCAGTGCCTAATGTTGACACCATTCGGAGTTTGTGGATAGCATACGGATATCATCACTTTCTATCCAAGGTTTACTCGTATCCTCACAGCAACGGATGCGATAACACGGTAGAGTACAGAGCATGGTAAATCACATTCTTTTAAACGCGCCTTTTATTGCCTTGGCCACGTCTCCGAAGAAAACTTTAATGTGTGAGCCGTCGCAATAAGGCGCATCTTTAGTCTGCTTGCAGGCACACAGCATGACCGTCTTGTCTTTGTCTGGGGTGAAGCGGAGAGGAGCGATGTTTGGCGCTTTTGTCTTGTGAGTGCCGTCGCAGTAAGGCTGCGGGAAAGGGGGGGGAAAAAAACACGGAAATCACAATCTTGAAACATATCCCTTCAATTTTGTCAGATTTAACCTTCTTCACCCTGGACTGGTTGCCAGTCAATGACAAGGCATATATAAATAAACTACAATATTTTTCTAATGTATTTGCATTTATTCAAAAAATATCTTATTTACTATACAGTATTTCCACAAAGGTTTATTATTATTATTATTATTATTATTATTATTATCTCATTACCAATCAAATGTTTTTCAATGAAATGAAACATTCTGTGCTCTGAGAGAAACCTGTTTCTTGCTGTGTCCGCATGCACACCAGGCATAGCGTTTCCCGGCGCACACTTTGACCCTGTATGGCAGTCGGGCTGCACGGACGGGCTGCGTCGACTGCAGACATCGCTGTACCTGCAAGGGATGACAGCCAAGCTCAGAAGCAGCAACTATGAAATGTATGTATTATTCATTTGTACTATTTTACTTTGTGTAATCACTCCTACACTTGCACACTGGGCGCTGGAAGTACAACATGGCACCTTATGGCAATGAACTCTGTTAGGATGTGTGTGTGTGTGTGGGGGGGGGGGGCATATTTTCTCCACATAAAGACAAGTGTGTCTCGTCTACAGTCAAGCATGGTGGTCGGGGGTGTCATGCTGTGGTGCTGCCGGACATGGGGAACTACAGTACGTACGTGATGCCTTCGGAAACTGAGTCGTATGGCTATGAGGAGCCCAAACACAATTCCAAGATAACCTCTGCCTTGGTAAAGAAGTTGAGGATAAAGGTTTCCGGATCAATAATCCCAAAAATATCATAATATAGGATCATTTCACTATTTTATAAATGGGAAAGCGCACATCCTGACCCAGAAGTGTTAGTCTGTGTCCACATGGAAATGTTTTCAGGTCAAAACAGCAAATATTTGATCGTTTCTGCCTCTCATACCCACTGAAATGGCGATCGGGGTGCCCAGAAAAGGTCTTTCCTGGAAACGCCGGCTTGTCGATTTAATGTAAAGCGCCTACACGAAAAATGATGACGTCACCGACCCACCGCCATTTGATCAGAAGTGAGCTTTGACGACAAGCCAACGTAACAGTGATGGAAATTCCGGCTCTTTTGGCTGTGTTCACTAAAAAGACTCTTTCGACTCCCAAGTCGCTCTTCAGAGCTTTTTGTTGTCTTAATTTCATTTATTACCAAATTATGTGCGTTGTGTACAAATAAATACTAATGTTAAAAAAAGATATGAAATATTTATTATTTAAATTGATTTATTTAAATCCTCAATGATCAGCTACATAAATGCAAGACCCAAATGCAATAGACGAGCTCAAATCGCAGCATGCAAATTTCTATTTACAGTAAAACAACACAACATGAACAAAACACCACACAACAATAAATACATTAAAAATTGCAAAACAAAAAACATAGCACCATCAAAGTAACAGTTGTATCTTTATCGAAGCTTATCATTCAAAAACTCTGTGTTTAACCCCGCCCCTATTCATTTTTCATTCATTTTCTATACCGCTTATCCTCATTAGGGTCACGGGTATGCTGGAGCCTATCCCAGCTGACTTTGGGCGCGTGGCGGGGTACACCCTGAACTGGTTGCCAGTCAATCGCAGGGCACATATACACAAAAACATTCACACTCACACCGATAGACAATTTAGAGTGGCCAATGAAGCTAACATGCATGTTTTTGGAATGTGAGGGGAAACCAGAGTACCCGGAGAAAACCCTCACACGCACGGGGGGATCATGCAAACTCCACACAGAGATGCCCAACGGAGATTCGAACCTTGAACCCCCTGACTGTGAGGCCAATGTGCTACCCACTCAACCACCGTGCGGCCACCCCGCCCCTATAGCGTGACAAATCAACAGGAAAAAAGACGAGAAAAAAACGAATCGGTTCTCAACGAGTCGATTCCTGTCGTTCACTTTAAAGAACCGGCTCTCAGGGCCGATTCTCTCGCGGCAACAACGTACCTGAATATTTCGACGGGCTTGACTCCCCTCAGTTGACATTCTCTTGATATTTTGTTTTCTTATGCGCCATAACGACTCTTAAAAACATCTGTTAACGGCACACGACATTAATCCATGCTATTTTCCCAACACTGGCCGTGTTTAGGAAAAGTAAAGGGCGCTTCGTGTTAAACAACTGCAGCAGTAAAACCGCTTTTGAAAACATACACTTTCACATGCTTATAAAATAAAAATGTCATTTTATAAAGCGCACCTCACCGTCCAGGAAGCACTTGGTAAAATAAGTGGAGGTCGTCTCAGAGTGCGCATATATCCCCTTCCGGATGACGCCATGAAACTGACTGCGGCCATTGTAGTCACTACAGTAGTGGGGTCAACTTTAAAATGTATTCGGCAGTGATAGTTTCAACACGGCCCCTGAAAGGTGACGTACAAACAGCTACTGTACTACATGTAGCTGCCAGTACCCGGATGTTGCACTTAACACACCCCGAATGGGGGGAGCGTGGCGGCTAATTTGAAATAATGGCGGCCGAGGAGCAGCCTGTAGGGGTGCGAGGCTGAGGTAGGGAACGGAAAAAGACAATCGTCATTTCCGGTAAGTCCTCGATCACTCGCGCTACACTAGTAAGTGTACTTACTACTTAGCATACCCGTTCAAGTGTGCCGACGGAAGTGTTCGGTTTGAGACTCTGCTGATTCATTTACTGTTATATAAAACACACATGGATAATAAACACCGCCATGTTTGTTAAAGTAAATTGCTGTACATTGTTTACATTCTGCAAAGGCTAACACACACGGAGCACAAACCCGGAAACGGGCACACACGTGATTCCGGTCTGGTGCCCCTCGGTGAATGAAGTTACCGATATTTTTGTAATGGGATGAATTTAAGGCAGAATTGTGAGTAAAATGCAACTAAATGTATGTAATCTAATTTACGAGTATTGTCATTACGTTCGTGAATGTTTTTATTAATATGTGATTCTGAATCATTTATGTGCGCGTGTGCCCCTGTCGGCCACCGTACATGATCCTCCCACGCATGTGTCCCTTTCAACATAAAAGTCATTCAAGAGGCAAGAGACGATGTAAAACAAATCAGTAAAATACATTTATTGACCAAAAACTGTATTCATCCATCCATTGAACTTTACACACAAAAATATCAAAATACTTTACAGGGATTTAATCTGAATATTGTCAAATTCATTTTTATCAATTCTCTCAAGGAAATACACTGTACAATGACAACCGTCTTCAAATTAAGTGCTCATTTAATTCAAAATGTTTCCTTTTTTCTCTCTCTCTGCAGGGAATAATGCATTTAAAATCATGCATAGCAATAGCTTTGTATTCATCAATACATTTGAGAAAGCTTACCGCATCTGATGCAATTCTGATTCCAGTACGTAACGTGCTCGCCATCATACCTCGTTGTGGGACGGGTGCGCTAACATTGCAACAGTTAAGATACACACTACGACATTCATAACGTGGTTTATCGCGGTTATGTCAAAGCTTTGAAGAACACGTATCCTACACGTTTAAAAAAAAAAACCCACACAAATCATAATCAAACAAATGATTTACAAAGCGGGCCCGCAGCGCCCCAGTGCAACATGGGAAAGAAAAATAACTCCTTCCTGTGGACATTGTCTTATCAGAACTCCATAAGCACGTCACCATTTGTGGACCTCAGTGTGTGTCGCGTTGGCTCGTATCCGCTTGGTTTTTAACCTTCTCCTCCCGATCGCTGCTACCGTATTTATCACCGACTAGCTATCCGCCAAGATAGCACAGCAGGAGATCGTGTTCGAGGTTGGAGAGGTGAGAACAACGAGACTCCTGACGACAAGATTGCTACACAACAAAATAGAAAAAGCCCCTCCAAAAAACATCACGTGTGGGGCAAAGAAGCTTCCCGTGGTGTCTGATGCCAACATACTGTAGGTCCACAGCAACGTTTACTTTAAAGGGGTCCTATCCTGCTCATGCTACTGGATCCCAGTCATGAATACAGTAATACCTCGTTTATCACGGTTATTTGCTTATTTATAAATAAAATATTTTTGGACTTGGAGCACACAAAATCTGTTTACAACCTTCAAAATGCAGTTTTTAGCATAATTGGAGACCCCCAGACATGAAATAAAACCCCTATAGTCCCCTTGACGCTTGCAATATCAAATAGAGTAGACATAATCACTCTTCTCCTCTTGGGCGACGCACTGCCCAACCACGCCTACTCTGTTGCTATTGGTCGAGGGTCAGAAGTTGGTTTCTGCCACCCCCACCTGACAACCGCTAAACGAAAAAAGACTGTCCAGGTTTCATATTGCTAAGAGTTCCTTGTATTTGAAACCGCAGCCAGTAAAGACAATCAACAGTCGAATAGTAAAATATGCCCACGTCCCTCATTATCCCCAAAAATTCCCCTACGTTCAAATGCATATATTGCTATGTATGGTAGAGATGGTTATATGCTAATGGATATTAGCAAACTGTAAGGAATAATTGGATATTGGTCAAAATTGGAGAAATATGGGACAGCTGAAAATTCATAATAGGAAAAGAACATTTACAAATATAATTTTTCACGTGCATCACACAGCTGATATGCTAATATTTATTCAAAAACACCCCTGATACATCTCAAAACTTTAAGACCAGTTGGAAGAGTTCAAAAATGCACATTTAGCACTGTTGGATCTTAAAAAGGTTCAAAGTAGAGCTTCAAAATGCAAAACATAGAGTTGACGTGTTCTTTGGCAAGTTGTAACCTTTTCTGCTCATGACTTTTTCTAACAGAGGGACTTTGCGGGGGATTCTTGTAAATAGATTAGCTTCACACAGACTTCCTCTAACTATCACAGTACTTACAGGTAACTCTGGAATGTATGTGATCATCCTGGAGCTGATCATTGGCTGAGTCTTTGCCATTCTGGTTATTTTTTAATCCATTTTGATAGTTGTCTTCCCATTTCTGCCACGTGTCTCTGGTTTTGTTCTACATTTTAAGGCATGGGATACGTTTTGAATGCCACACTGAATAATTGGCCAATTGCACAGCCTTAAGAGCATGCATATTTGTTTGTTTTCTGAGAATCTACTGCACCTACTGGTAACTTGTTTGCCATATAGCAACAAAAATATACTAATAACAGTCATCATCTGGTTAGTCACTAGCTATTCCTGTCAACATGTGCATAACAAATGTAGGATAGGACCCCTTTAAGCATCCTCATCGCCACCCGAAACCAATGATCCTTCCCAGCCTTTGCTGAGACCAGGCTCCCTCGTGTCCCATCTCAGAAGCACATACCACTAAAGAACATTGCTTCGCAACACAAAAAAAATGCCATAGAAGTTCTCTTATCACTATCAGGTTCTTCACACACTACATTTGATGAAATCTATCAAACCTATTAACGGGTTTGGGAAGATTGCTTTGTCAGCAAGTCTCCCCGGATTTAAAAACAAGACTACTAAAGTATAGACAGCGCTTTCTCTGCGTGTCCAGCATCATTAAGGCATTATCTATCCGGTATTGCTATAGGAACAGCGAGACGTGACAAGATTATGTTGGGACAGAAACACCAAAAAGCCAAGTGCCCTAATTCTTGCGTCAGTCAAAACTGCGCTAAACCGCTCAGTGCACCAACATGCAAAGTGCACACGTCTAAATGTTTGGTTTCATCCTCTTAATCTCCATAGCAACCGGTGTGACCGTTTCTATCCAGTAGTAAAAACACAAAAAGGAAAGCACGCATCACCGCAGGAAGAAGAAGCTGACGGGAAATGTTGAGGTAATATCTACTTCACGGTGAAACCCAACCTTTTTTTTTTTTTTTTTTACGTAGGAAGCCTTGTTGGGGGAGGGGGAAACGCGAGTGAGGACGTTCAGGAAGACATACTAGGCCGCGACGTGGACGCATAAATCGACGGGAAGGATCAGTGCTGGAGGTCATACTTCGAAATCAAAGTCCAGCCCGCGCCACGCAAGCGGGCCTGCGGGCGGGGCTAACAAATTAGTGCAATCGAGAACGAGCACGCGGGATCCACGCGCTCTCAAAGCTGCCTGTGGGGAAAAAAAAACATTTAGACGCAAAAATCTCACCCTTGAGTCCGTCCTGTTGTACATTCATAAAAGGGGGCGGGTACATGAAAGAACTGAATGTCACGTGATCTCAGTGATGTCGGAGGGGGGTGGCATCGGGAGGGTTCACCCGTTCTTGTCTCCGCCTTTCTCTCCTGCAGCCTGGAAGCACACGACAAATACAACGCACACGTTAACACGATCATTTAATCAATCAATACCGGCCATACATATTATTGGTCTTATTTTCCGTATCTTATCTTATCTTATCCTTCATCCGGTATTGCAGGTTTTATTGCTGATCCAATCACTGTACAGAAACCCCTTCCCATTTCCCAGCCTCACCCATCACAGGTTTTGAAAAATATATAAATGAATGACTCATGCTTTTTCATGGCTGATATGACATATTTAAGGACATTTTACACATTTCTTGCCTAAATAAAGCTTTTTCCAGGATAAAATGGCTAAATAAAGTAAAGTAAAAGTAAAGTGCAAGGCGTTGCAATGATATGTAGTATTCTACACTGGTCACTAGATCATGCAATTATTGCATGTACCACGGGCTCCTTGCGGCCACGCGTAACCCAGGCTAACTAAAACTCAAGTCTGAACCCCCGATGTCCGATGTCCCGTATCACGGGATCCCATCACTGTCCACGTACGTGTCCTCAGACTCTGCTTCCTCTACTGAAGGTATGTCAGTGGGATTGAGAAGGGCTTCAAAGTATTCCTTCCTTCCTTCCTCCCTTCCTTCCACCGACTAACTATATCCTCAGAAAGGGGAAGCAGCCCCCAGTTCACACAGTTTACAGTGCGGACGGGGGCTTGCTGACCTCGACTGAGGATATAGTTAGTCGGTGGAAGGAAGGGAGGAAGGAAGGAATACTTTGAAGCCCTTCTCAATCCCACTGACATACCTTCAGTAGAGGAAGCAGAGTCTGAGGACACGTACGTGGACAGTTCTATCACCGTGGCTGAGGTAATTGGGGTAGTTAAAACACTCCCCAATGGCAAGGCTCCGGGGGTAGACGAGTTTCACCCTGAATTCTTCAAGGTTCTGGATGTTGAGGGACTGTCTTGGTTGACACGCCTCTAAAACATTGCATGGAAGTCAGGAACAGTACCTCTGGACTGGCAGACCGGGTTGGTGGTCCCCATTTTTAAAAAGGGTGACCGGAGGGTGTGTTCCAACTATAAGGGGATCACACTCCTCAGCCTTCCTGGGAGAGTCTACTCCACGATGCTGGAGAGAAGGTGCGACCGTTAGTCGAACCTCGGTTACAGGAGTTGCAATGTGGTTTTTGTCCCGGTCGCGGAACACTTGACCAGGTCTACACCCGTTCAAGGGACTTGTGTGGACTTGGAAAACGCATTTGACCGTGTCCCTCGTGGTGTCCTGTGGGGGGTTCTCCGGGAGTACGGAATAAGTGGTCCGCTACTACGTGCCATTCGGTTCTTGTACAATCGAAGCAGGAGCCTTGTTCGCATTGCCAGCAGTAAGACGAGCTTGTTTCCGGTGAACGTTGGCCTCCGCCAAGGCTGCCCTTTGTCACCGATTCTGTTCACAATCTTCATGGACAGAATTTAACGCTAAAATCTTCACACAGCCACTTTACACTAAAAGTGTGGCTGGGCTCCTCCGGTGGACAGAAGCAGCACCCCAGCATGCCATTTTAAGATGCTCAAATATGTATATACTGTATAGCATATACTGTTTGCCCTTCTAAATTTGGTGGGTGTGGCTTAAACAGTTTGCCATTTCTATTTGCATTCCCTACACGACAAAGTTTGCTTCAGACGGGGTGTGATATGCCGTCTCACTCACAGGCTTGTGAAGCGCCCCCTCCTGCAGACCAGCGTGGTTTCCTCCTTGGCTGCCCTGCAGGGGGTTGGGCGAGCTCGGCGTGGACGTCAGGCCTCCTGCCAGCGTGAGGCGCTGCAGATCCCTGTGTCGTTGCTGCTGGAGCATCTGGCAGAGTGCCGCCCGCTGCTCCTAAGCGCGTAGACAAGACCGCCAGGTTATGATGCGTTCAGGACGCGTATGAGTCGAGCATGTGTGGGAGTCTATGTATAAATATATACGCTTAAATTACTGTAGCTTGTTGTGATCTGGTGCTGTACAGAAAGTAAAAGAAACCTGACCTTAAATGAATTTAATGGTGGGGTAATTTTTCAAAGAGTTCTCCAGCGGGACGTTACCGGAGTGAAGTTCTGTGACGTCAGGAACTGCTGGAGTTGGTGCTGCTGCTCCAGAATCAGCTGCTTTTGCTGCTCTGACAGGAGAGAAGACCTGGAAGACAAAGTAAACAAAAATATGAATGGGTATGAAATGTGGTTCCTCTCTAAACAAAACACATTTTGAGTGTTGATGAAAATAAAAAAATCTATTTTAAGTGCAAGAATGAAAACACAATGAGACCAAGATACGTATATCTTAAATCGATTTTCGTTGCAGGCCTAGCCGTAATATTAAAAGAAAAAAGATGCGATTTAACGAGAACAAATTTGTAACATTTTGAGGGAGAAATGTGCAATTTCAGAAGCATAAAGTTATAAAAAATTATTTTTAAAGTGGTAAATCTTATGAGAAACAAACAAATGAATAAAGTTAAAATTTTGGTAAAAACAAATTAAGTTGTAATAAATAACATGGTTGGTAAAAAAAAAATTATGAGCACAAAGTTGACATACAAAATAAAAAAAACAAACTATTCCTAATATAAAACTTGAATAAAATAAAACTAAAAATAAAACTATACTTAAAACACAGGGTGGGCTAAAAGTAGGGTTATAGTTAACTTTAGACATAGTTATAGTTCACTTTTTTAGACATTTATTTACATGTATTTAAACACTTGAGACGAGCACACGTACGATAAAATGCCCAGATTAGGGCAGACAGGGCAGGTTCTGTTGCAGGAGATCATTCACCTTCGAGCAGCAGACCTCCTAAATCTTGTCTCTTTGATTGCACAGCAAAGGACACTTGGCCAAGAGTGGTGGTGTTGCAGGTCCGCAAAGCTCTTGGCCTTAATGGTCTTAGTGTGGGACACGTTCTATCCAAACTAATTATTATCACCATCAACAATAATAAGCTTTATATTTATTAATCACAATTATCCTGGGGCCGCACGGTGGCTGAGTGGTTAGCACATTGGCCACACAGTCAGGAGATCTGGAAGATCTGGGTTCAAATCTCCGTTGGGCATCTCTGTGTGGAGTTTGCATGTTCTCCCCGTGCGTGTGTGGGTTTTCTCTGGGTGCTCCGGTTTCCTCCCACATTCCAAAAACATGCATGTTAGCTTCATTGGCTACTCTAAATTGTCCATAGGTATGAATGTGAGTGTGAATGTTTGTTTGTCTATATGTGCCCTGCGATTGACTGGCGACCAGTCCAGGGTGTACCCCGCCTCTCGCCCAAAGTCTGCTGGGATAGGTTCCAGCATCCCCGTGACCCTAATGAGGATAAGCGGCATAGAAAATGGATGGATGGACAATTATCCTGTAGTACAGTAAACCCAAGAATTAGCTATAATACATGATTGATATACGGTATGATGACAGTATAGTAATGACTAATGTCACATTAGTATTGATAAGTTGTACAGGATGTAGCAAATTAATAATAATGTATATTGTACGTGTGTGTAGGTGTAATATCTTGTTTATGTATTGCTGCATATCGTGTTAATATAACAGGCTTTAGTGTTACAACTAAGGGGTGGGTGTAAATTAGCTTGTCTTCTTCCCACACTTTCTCGAGCCAAATTGTTTCCTGTTTATGTGTGTATTTTGATTATGGTCTGTTCTGTTTTTTTTGGATATTTTTTAATCTTTTTCTGTGTGTTTTCTCCATTTAACAAACATAAAGGAATGACATGAAACACGAGGTACGTACGGGCTGCTGCTCTTGGAAAGGTGAAAGCTCTGCGCCAGCGCCTGGGGGTTGAGCGGCGGCGGCTGGGGCTGCAGAGCGGGGAGCGCGGACTGGGAGGCGCTCTGAACGGCCGACTGTATCACCCCGCTTAGAATGCTGAGCGCTCCGTTCACGCTCAGCTGAGGGCTTCCCGCGAGGGACGCCAGGAGCCCGCCCGCCGCAGGCTGAGCCGAGTCGCTTGCTGCCCGTCCGTTGGGCACGGGCTGATTTAAGGAGGCGGGGCTTTGCTGCGGAGGAGGGGTACTCTGGAAGGAGAGGGAAGAGCTACTGCGGGACGGACTACCAGAGTGGAGGTCCTGAGGAGATACAGAAACATTTTCCCTCTCAGCGTATTTCCCCGTGCGCCCCGCGTCATTTCAGAATCCTCTTTTGTGTAAACCCATGCAGGAAAGCGCAGAGATCGGATTGGTTAATAAACTTCAGCTCTCACCTCAGAGGAGGTAACAAAGGAAGTGTCGTTAAGGAAGCAGGTCTTGGACAGGGCACTGTTACTGGTGATAAGGGGGTCTGAGAAAAGACAGAGCAAACCGGGACATCTGTAAGATACCAGAATCCTGCATGCTGGATGCGTTTAGCGATGCGACATGCAGCGGTCGGCCGGGAGGGAAGCGAGGCGGGTAGAAGAGCAAACGAGGTAGCAGCGTGAATTGGTGGCAGCTACGCGTGAAAAATCTGACCTGGACTGGAGGACAGGAAGTTGATCTGGGGAGCGGCGTGCAAAGAGCCTTGGAGAGAATGGCCGTGAGGGAACGGTACCGCCAGCTCCGTGTTGAGCAGCTGCATCCGCTCCCTCTTGGCGGTCAGGCTGAGGATCTGGTCTTGGAGGCGCTGGTTCTCTTGCTGCAGCGAGTGAAGGGACTGGAGCATCTCTACGACTTGTGGACACAAGAAAGCAACAGTTTTCACATCCAAACTTTTTGAGTTGAAAAGTGAAAGGCCATTTTGCTAAGAACTGCATCTCAACTTTGTCCGCAGTCCAACCTCAAGATACGCAATTTATTGGTTCCGGAGACAAGATCTACCCTATAAACCGCTTGGCCGGCTGGTACCTGTCAGCTGCCTTCGGATAGGTATGACGGCATCCCTCACCACTGGTGTCCACCAACGGGTTCTGGGATTACCGCCACGACAGGCACCGACCACCTTACGGCCACGGCTCCGATCAGCCGCCTCGACAATGGAGGCACGAATCATGGCCCACTCGGACTGAAAGTCCGCTCCCTCCCTCGGAAAACGGTCAAAGCTCTCCCTGAGGTGGGAGTTGAAACACCTTCTGACAGGGGACTCTGCCAGACGTTCCCAGTAGACCGTCACAATGCGTTTGGGTCTGCAACGTCTGACCGGCATCCTCCCCCGCCTTCGGAACATACTCACCACCAGGTCGTGATTAGTTGACAGCTGAGTGTCCAAAACCTGTGGCCACAGGTCCGGCGACACAACCACAATGTCAATCATCGAACTGCGGCCCTGGGTGTCCTGTGCACATGTGGACCCCCTTATGCTTGAACAGAAGTCCAAAAACAAAACACCGCTAGGGTTCAGATCAGGTGGGGCCATCCCAGTCCTCCCAGTCACGCCTCTCCAGGTCTCACTTTTGCTGCCAACATGAGCGTTGAAGTCCCCCAGGATAACAAGGGAATCCCCCGAGGGACACTTTCCAGGACTCTGTCTAAGGAATCCAAAAAGGGTGGGTATCCTGAACTGCTGTTTGGAGCATAAGCGCAACAGTCAGAACCCATCCCCCCACCCAAAGGCGTAGGGAAACTACCCTCTCGTTCACCGGGTTAAACCCCAACCTAAAGGCTTGAAGCCGGGGGTGAGTGTGTGTGTGTGTGTGTGTGGGGGGGGGGGCAACAAGAATTGCCACCCCTGCCCGTTGCCTCTCAACGCCAGAGTGGAATAAGGTCCAACCCCGTTTGAGAGAACTGCTTCCAGAGCTCTTGCTGCGTGTGAGTCCGACTATATCAAGCCGGAACTTCTTCACCTCATGCACCAGCCCAGGCTCCTTCCCCACCGGAGAGGGGACATTCCACGTACCCAGAGCTAGCTTCTGTAGCCGAGGATCGGACCGCCACCCAGCTTGCTCTGCACCCGACCCCTTTGGCCCCTCCCACGAGGGTTGAGCTCAGGGAAGATTTCCATTTATTTATTTAAACATTTATTTATTCATTTTTAGTTTTCTTGTTAAAGTATAATTTACAATATGTCACGAGGCAATAAAAAAAAAAAAAAAAGTTTGGATACCCCAAACTTACAACTTTTTCAGACCCCACCCTGGTTACCTGAAGGGCCCCTGTGAAGACATCATTGTATTGTCGAAATGTTTGCCACGAGAAGCGGCGTTACTCACTGTTGACTCCCATTTCTCCGTTGCCGTGTTTCTCCAGCAGGAGCTCGATGTGGGAGCTCGCCTGGGGGACGTTCTCCGGACATGCTCGGACTCCCGCCCCTAAGCCGTCTCTCTGGTCGAAGAGAAGGGGAAGGGAGCTCATAGGAGACCTACGTGTGATGGGGGCAGGGAAAAGCAGAAGGTGGTCAAGTGCTGTAGTCATGCAGTCACTCGAGTAGTAAATACTCATCTTACAGTGGAGCCCCCGCATATTCATGATTCCACCTTCACGGCCCTACAGAGTTGGTGGATTATTTTTCCTTCTTAAAAAGAGTTTTTATTTGTAGAAAACCCGCCCAATTGTGCCTTTTCGCTTTGAAAAGACATCACGTCCCCCAAAATCACATCTCATCCACCCAAAGGCTGTAATAATTTATTCATCAGCGATACTAACGCATAAATAATAACACAGCATACATGCACGATGCCACTTTGGAAGATGGAAGCACGCTTCTGGCGACAGCCTGACCACCAGGCCAAAGGCTAGACTGTGACTCCGATTCCATCTGTCAATGGATCGTCTTTCATTATCATCCATTCCTGGGTAAGGACCTATTAGGGAGCTCAGCGTAACACGGAGGCTACTTGGACCCGGCGGAACTCCTCAGCTACGTGCCAGTCGGGGCTTCCTGGCGGTGTGGCGCACCCGTTTTTGAACGCGTC
The DNA here is from genome assembly GCA_024372805.1 of Oostethus manadensis. Taxonomy (NCBI): domain Eukaryota; kingdom Metazoa; phylum Chordata; class Actinopteri; order Syngnathiformes; family Syngnathidae; genus Oostethus; species Oostethus manadensis. Next base: position 498,510 of record QODF01000121.1, on the reverse strand, counting down.
ACCTCCATCACCTTTGTTCTTTACAATTATGCAGTATATATAACATAGTATAATCATAAACCATCAAGAGCGCACCGAGGGTTACCTGGATTGTTGCGCCACTACTCATACATTCAAAAAGCTTTTCACAAGTTTTGAAGCACATTTAGGGCTGGATTGTGCCAGCCTTATAATGCCAACGGAGGAGAAAAGGGGACGGTTATTGGCGCCGAATGCAATCTATTAACTACAGCGGCCACGTTTATTGCAAATGTTGCCTGGAAATGGGAGAACGTCAACTTCAAGCTAGCAGGAGGGTTTCTCACGTTTAGAATGAGTACATTGGAGAGGCTAACTAGTTAGCTAGCACCCGCTGTCTCTTATGTCCCTGCAGTGATCCCGTAGTTTGTCCAACAAACAATAGTAGGACCGTAAAAGTGACTATAGGGGTGTTATTTCGTGTCTACAGGGCTCTGATAGTGTTAAAACATATTTACAAAACACATTTTCTATGCTTTAACTATGAAAATATTCTTTTTATTAATATTGGATCCTAATTGACTTATCGGGGTCGGGCCTGGAACCAATTAACCGCAAAGAAACGAGGGAGGACTGTACCAGTATTTGTAGAATGACTGGTTCCCCCACTGGTATCTATAAACCATCAGATTACGTCAACGCTAAAAAGGTCAACACAAAGAGACGTACTGTGAGGAAAGACTCTCCCTTGGCGAGTTTCCCTGGCATGCGAAGTGACAGTCATCAAGGTCTGACTCTACGGAGACGCAAATGTGCAACTTAGTGTCATGACTTGGACTGCGAAGTGACAAAAAAAAGTTGTTAACGGGCCACTTTTTCTGGCCTCATGCCTGGTAGTGAGGTGGGGGCCCGGCCGAGGAGCGGCGGCATGGTGGAGAGACCGCCGGCGAAAGGTTGGGTGGAGGTCACGCTGCTGAAGCTTGGATGCACCTGAGAAAACACACGCATTTGTGCACATTTTCATTCACGCTAAACATGCAGAATCACACTGCCATTTATTGCAACTCTTTTAACCGCACCTGTGAGTTTGTAACGGCGGCGGCTGAGGAGAAAGAGAGCGCGTGGGACGGGAGGGCTCCTTTTGAGAGGGACGTGCTACACATGCCCCCTCCCAGGGAGCCGGAGGTGCTGCAGATGCCCCCGCACGGCGTGAGAGGGTTCTTAAGGCTGGAATAGATACCTGGGTGGGAAAGACAGAGCGACTCGTCACTGACGTGAGTTACCGTGAGACTGAGACACATTCTTCTTAGAAGTGCAGGGCGAGCCAAAAGTAGGGCTACAGTTTTATTTACATTTATTTCAGCACATGGCCGGACATTCTCCTTCAGGACTTTTTGGTAGACAGCGCAATTCATGCTTCCGTTTATCACGACAAAACAGCCGCAAGATCACATCACACTACCACCAGCATATTTTACAGTTGCTATGATGTTATGTATGTAGTGGGACACACACCTTCCAAAGAGTATTTTCCCAAAGGTCTTGGGGGTCATCAAGATGTTTTTGGGCAAAATGGAGGCGAGCCTTAATGTTCTTTTTGTCCAGCAGTGGTTTTGTTCTTGGAACTCTGCCACACAGGCCGTTTTTGCCCAATCTCCTTCATATGGTGGAGTCACGAACACAGACCTTAACTGACACAACAGAGGCCGGAATGTTGCTGTGGGGTCTTTTATGACCTCTTGGATGAGTCGTCTCTAGTTCACCACTGTTCCATGTTTTGGCCATTTGTAGGTAATGGCTCTTACTGTGGTTTGCTGGAGTCCCAAAGATTTAGAAATGACTTTATAACCTTTCACAATGATTGATCTCAATTATTTTCAGTTAAGTTATGTTTTTTGACATGGAGGGCTAATCACTTTTTCACACAGGTTTGTAGGTTTGGATTTTTCCCCCTTAATAATAAAAGGTTTCAATTAAAAATTGCATTTTGTGTTGTCATTGACCAATATTTACATTTGTCTGATTATCTGAAACATTTAAGTGTGACAAACAAACAAGAAAGAAATCAGGAAGGGGGCAAACACTTTCTCACACCACTTAAGCGTTTTGTCTGTTTTTGTTTTTTCTGTGTGACAAGCCACATTAGTCGTGAGGCCGGCTGAATGTACACCATCCCATTGTTTATCACGGTAAATTGGTTCCAGACTTGACCGTGATGAGTGAATCTTGTTGGATTACTTATTTAAAACTTACTTTTAAATATTTTTGTAAGTACTGCAAAGAAAACCTGTTTACGACCCTCTAAATACGGGTTTTAACATTTATGCGAGCGTTCCAGACATAAAACAACACCCCTATAGTCACCTTTGCACTTCTATTAAAACATACAGTAGACATAATGTAATAAGAAAATAAGACATAAATAAAACTCGTGCTCGTGTGTGTTTCTGTAAATGCGTTCCAGTCTCACAGACGGGAAGTGATGTCGGCGGGTTTTATCTCGCCGTGGGTTACGGCCGCAACGGTAGCCCATGTTAGGCAGTATTGTGCCTATTGTGAAATTATTAAAAACTTGCAATAAAAGCCTGTTGTTCCGGCCATCAAGTTTGGTGCTTGTGTGTCTCACCCAACATTATAGTAACATTACTCACACTAAGGGACCGGTGTAGAACACTACATATAATCACAATGTCTTTGAATGCGTCTTATGAATGCCTATTTTACTTCATTTAGCCATTTTAATGCTTGAAAATGCTTCATTTAGGCAAACCCCGTCATAAAATGTGCTTAATTTTGACTTCATATGCATATTTTTCACTAACAATACGCCGTATTCAGAAACAGAAATGATTTATTAATTCATATATTTTTTTAAAAACCGTGATGGAGCAAAGCTGTGAAATTCGAAGTGTGTAATGGCGGGCGACTTCCTGTTGCTTCTTAAAACTCTCTAACTGGTGTGTAGTGTCTGCAAACCAGTACGTTAAAGTGCACACACACGCACACAGGAAGCTTGAGGGCAACCACACACACCCACTCACCCGAGCCAAGTAGCGAGTTGCCACGGTTCGTGGAAAAACTGCTCGCCGAGGAGGACGCCAGTGACGAGCAGGAAAGGGCGGCGGTGGTGGTAGGAAGTGTGGACGGGAAGGCGGGGTGTGGAATGGATGACGGGCTCGAGTAGAGCGAGGGGGCGTAGACAGGAGGAGGCGGTGCCAGTGGCGGCAGCGGCGGCGGTGTGGCATCGTGATGATGGTGGTGATACACATCCTCTCTCCTGTCTTGGTTCTTGCTGCCCCGAGGACGACCGGGACCGTGGCGACTCTTCTTGTTGCCACGGTGCCTCCTGTCTCGCGGCAAAGGCTGGGGGGCGATTTTGCTCTCAAGGTCGGCCTCTTCCGGGATGGGCGGAGTGCTCAGCTGAGAGAGCTTAAGAGACTTGGAGGGCTTGTAGTCCCCCGTGGAGATCTTGCGGATCTTACTGCTGCTCCCCAGAGCGGAAGAGGAGGTGATGCGCATGATGGACCCAAAAGTGGAAATTGTCACCTTGTTCTCGAAAGGGCTCGAGTTTCCCTCCGGCCGATCGTGACTCTGTGATGCTGAAGTTGGGCCTTCAGCGGGGGTCAGCGCTGGCGGCTTATGATATTTACGATCCTCTGGCTCCTTCTCATCCACGTTTTTGTCGTCTTCCTTTTCGTCCGCCTCACCGTCCTCCGGGACCGCCGGCCTCCTGTGACGCGCTTTGCGGTCCTCGCTGCCAATGTCGCGCTCCAGACGGGACAAGGAGAACTGATGAAAATCTTGAGCCGAAGACAGGGATGCGCCTTTGTGAGAAACACAAGGCATATGTTAGCTTTGCCCCTGCATAATCAGTCTTTTCCATACATTTATTTACCATCATTGCCGGTGTGTACGTGTACAGAGAAAAAACGATTTGTGCATACTGTAGCCATGACCATCATTGCATCTGAATTGGATGTTAATGAAGGTGATACCACCCAAACAACTGTCGTTGGGTGGTCCATGACCATCATTGCATCTGAATTGGATGTTAATGAAGGTGATACCACCCAAGCAACCATCGTTGGAGGGGTCCGTGACCATCATTACATCTGCATTGGATGCTAATAAAAGTGATAACACCCAAACAACCTTTCTTTGGCAGGGTCCATGACCATCATTTCATCTGAATTGGATACCAATGAAGGTGATAACACTCAAACAGCCGTTGCTGGAGGGGTCCATGACCATTGTTACATCTGAATGTGATGCTAATGAATGTTACAACACCCAAACAACCGTTGTTGGCAGGGTCCATGACAATCATTACATCTGAATTGGATGCTAATGAAGGTGATACCACTTAAACAACCGTCGTTGGAGGGGTCCATGAACATCATTACATCTGAATGAGATGGTAATGAAGGTGTTACCACCCAAACAACTGTCGTTGGGTGGTCCATGATCATCATTACATCTGAATGAGATGGTAATGAAGATGATAGCACCCAAACAACTGTCGTTGGAGGAGTCCATGACCATCACTACATCTGAATGTGATGCTAACAAAGGTGATACCACCCAAGCAACTATCGGAGGGGTCTATGACCATCATTACATCTGCATTGGATGCTAATGAAGGTTCACACCACCCAAACAACCGTCGTTGCAGGAGTCCATGACCATCATTACATCTAAATGTGATGCTAATGAAGGTGATACCACTCAAGCAACCGTCGTTGGAGGGGTCCATGAACATCATTACATCTGAATGAGATGGTAATGAAGGTGTTACCAACCAAACAACTGTCGTTGGGTGGTCCATGACCATCATTACATCTGAATGAGATGGTAATGAAGGTGATAAAACCAAACAACTGTTGTTGGTGGGGTCCATGACATGACCATTATTACATTTAGATCTGAATTGGATGCTAATGACGGTGATACCACCCAAACAACTGTTGTTGGAGGGGACCATAACTATCATTACATCTGAATGTGATTACAAGTGAAGGTGATACCACCCAAACAACTGTTGTTGGAGGGGTCCATTACCATCATTACATCTGAATTGGATGCTAATAAAGGTGATAATGATAACACCCAAGCAACCATCGTTGGAGTAATCCATGACCATCATTACTGAATGGGATGCTAACAAAAGTTATACGACCCGACAACATTTGTTGGTGGGCAGACGCTCCACTCTATCGTATTCTAACGGTCGCCATTTGACTCCGCTAAAGAGCCAACCATTCCTGTCTGGACCTGCCTCCTACTTCAGAGGCTAAATAGATTTGATCTTGCACCAGGCTGTCCTATCTAGTCTGTGTGTCCCACCGCGTCTTTGAGCCTGAACTAGACTAGAGCTGTCCTATCTAGTCTGACTGGTGTGTGTCCCACCAAGTCTTTGAGCATGAACTGATGAAGCCCGCTCGGATGAGAGGCGAAACATCTTCTGTGACAACTGGAACAGTCCAGTTGATGAGAATACAATGACCTGTATGAATGAGAATATTCACAAGCGCTAGAAAGCGCAGGAGGTCATTACCTGACATAACAGCCTGACTCATGGTGTCATTAAAGAAAGAATGCTAAAATCGTCACACAGAAACTTAACCTGCAAAGGGTAGGTAAGAAAGACAAGTACCAATACGAGCGTGGAAAAAAACAACTGCTAACTGCTTCCCATCATGCATTGCTTTGCCGGGGAATGGGCCAGCCACCATGTACTGTTGACAGCCTGTTCATTCAGCTGCAGTGTTGGGCTGTGTCCACCGGAGGGAGCTGGAGATCCTCTGTTAGCCGGCCTGCTTCCCAGCAGAGCAAAGCAATGCTTGATAGGAAGCATGAAGATAGTTGTTTATTATTCTACACGTATATTTAAACAATTAGTAGTAGTTCTGCAGTACTGAGATGTCACAAGATTAGAATGTGGCCATAAGTCCGCTTCATGAGCTGGAGGGTTAAAAAGTTTAAGAAAAAAGTAGCGGCTCATACACCGGAAATTATGGTACTTGGGACGGCCCACAACAAAAACATTTGGACCGCCACAGACAAGGGTTGGCATACTACTACTACTAATACTCATAAACACATTATAATGGGACATGTCAGCAGAGGTGCTAGGGGGGTAATAACCTTAATTTTTTCAAACGCAAATGCCCACAATGTCCATAAAAATCCCCCTGGTTCATCGTTGATGGGATACCTGGATTGAACGGACTGGATGAAGAGGAAGAGGAGGAGCAGCTCTTGCCGCTGCTACCCGTTTTCTTGCTGCGATGGCCGTGACCGTGTGAGCCCGGCTTCTTGGGCTTCCCCTCGCCGTCTTTGGAGCTGTGATGGCTGGAAGAGATCTACCCCAAAACATGCGGTTAGCCGAGAACTCTCCCCAATGGACGCCCACAAACGTGACTAAAGTGAATAAGAACGTTTTCACAGCTCGCCTCCGATGTTATGATAGTTTATGATAGCGCTTCGAAACACGCAGCTTCACTCGGTTTTTCAAAAATGTACTGATCGTTAAACAATGCTCTTTTGTTGTTGAAAACATCCTGTAAGCGATATATTTTTTTACCTAAGTAATGCAAAAATGGCTAAATGACGTAAAATACAAATGCATTCAAACGCATTCAAAGACTGTGATGATATGACTGGGCACTAGGTGTCAGTAATGCAACATTGACAAGACCACAGCCACGCCAAGTAAGCAGTCTACAGAATCAGGAAGTTTAAATAAATAACAATTATTATATAAAAAATACTAACAATTAGGTAACACTTTACAATAAGGTACAGAAAATTACAGTAGTTAATGAGGAACGAACCTATCTAACCCTAACCACTACTCATTAGTTCCTCATTAGTTTCTCAGTAACTATTGTATTTTGTGTACCTTATTGGAAAGTGAGACCAATAATAATAGTTTTAATAATAAAAAATAAATACTGTTATGATATATCCATTACTGCAACCACTGTGTGAGCTGTTATTACGTCTCCCATATTGGGTAAAATATGAGGTGAACATAGGGGTGTTATTTAATGTCTAGCGGGCATTAATAATTAAAAAAAACATATTTAGAAGGGGGCCGCACGGTGGTCGAGTGGGTAGCACTTTGGCCTCACAGTCAGGAGGTTTAGGGTTCGAATCTCCGTTGGGCATCTCTGTGTGGAGTTTGCATGTTCTCCCCGTGCGTGCGTGGGTTTTCTCCGGGTACTCCGGTTTCCTCCCACATTCCAAAAACATGCATGTCAGGNTCACAGCCTGTCGGAGTTGCGAGATTTCAGGACACCCACTAATTATATATCTATAAATTTAATAATAATATTACATTTACTGCGATTGACTGGGGACCAGTCCAGAGTGTACCCCGCCTCCCGCCCAAAGCCAGCTGGGATAGGCTCCAGCATCCCCGTGACCCTAATGAGGATAAGCGGTATAGAAAATGAATGAATGAATGAATGAATATTTAGAAGGTTGCAAACAGATTTTCTATGCTTTCCCTAAAAAACTTTTGCATTAGGAAATAAGTACTCCTACGATTCTGGAAGGTGCCTGGAAGCAATTAACCGCGAGGAACGAGGGATTACTGTAATTTTATTTATGTTTTGCCTGCTCTCCCCATTAGTATTTAGTATCAAAAGAGGTGGTCCCTCGTTTACGTTGTTTCGTGTCACGATGAACTCCCTCCCATAAATTATTCAAAACGTAATTTTGTTGCATAAACACGCAACATGAAACGCGTGCAGCACACGCATACAGCTTATTATTATAACTTCCTGCGCTAAGTTACGTCTCTCAAGCCAAAGAAGCAGGAAGGCCGTCACCCTGGAAGGTGAAAATGAACACCATAAAAAGATCAAAGAGAGGCATGCCCAGAAATCGACTGTTGGAACCTCAAGATGATTTTATTGATTAAAGATGAGGTCATGGATTCGGCGCGCTGTTACGCGGAGAGCTCCTTCCGGACTAGCCTGGCACGATGTTAGGTAGAATGTATAAGCATTATGAATAAAACGCCAGCTACGCATGGCAGCGCGTCAGTACGTACCATGTCTATACTGCTTGGCGTGACGGAAGGTACCGCGCTGTCTGACGTCTTCTTGTGCCGCTCTTTCGGACGAATCTTGTCCTTGTGACTCTGGACAGACAGGATTTTACTAACTAACTAAAAACACACAATAACTGAGACCGACGCTTACCTTCCTCTGCCGGTGGTGGTGGTGTTTGTCCTGCGTTGGAGAAGTGGAGCGCCCCCTGGAATGGCTAAAGGCACTACTCGTGTTTTCACTGGAGCGAAGTTTCTTTTGCTATGAATGGAAACAACACGGACTGCCACAAGCACATTTGGAATGCCACAAATACAGCACATTTGTCTGTGTCGCTACAACTCTGCGCACTAAACTCCATCTGAACTCTACTCTTCTCAACGAGCAGCAGGTACCCCCGTCCCCAATGATAATAAACGGGCAATGTCATTAACTCTGTCAATCCCAAAGACGCGTTTATGCGTCTTTTACGTTGTTTGCAAAAAGAGGTGCCCACGCAACTGCACATGAATGGGTGTCTCCTGTAGAGGAATTTCAAGCCATAAAAACGGCATAAAAAATGCATGAACGTGATCAAAGTGATAAAAGCTCGGAATGCGAAAGGCAAAGACGTGCATGACGGCAATGAGGAAGTGGAAGAGCGCGGAGGAGTGTACCGTGCAGAAGGATTTTCAATTGTTGTGTTTGTGTTGTTTATGTTTTGTCAAGGCGTGTGAGCTGTCACAAAAGTCACAAATATTTGTGCCAAAGTAAAAAGTTATGCTTGGACTTTTCACAAAAACCTGTTATTTATTTTTTAGTTGGGAACAGATATTTACTCAAAACCTACCTATGTCCCACTGCTCATTCTGCAAAAAGTAAAAACAAACTTTTTTTCTTACGAAAGACGTAAGTAATCGTTCTTTTGGTAGCTTCCGTGTTTATATAGACATACAACACAACATTCCGTGTGCCTTGAAAGATCGGTCACCATTCTGCTCATTCTTGCCTCCCAACCCGATGGTTGCTGGTTCGATCCTCAGTCGAAGTGAATAGATTTCACGACATTTCCGGGATATTTCATTGCATTTCAGCATCACACACAGACACATTTTCTACTGAAATTGCTAGCTTGTCTTTGTAACGAGGCATTAACAAATGGTTGGGCCGCTCACCATTTTGTTGTAGTGATGCTTGCAGTAGCCGCAATATTTGACATTGTCTGCTTCTGGGCCTTCCTCCTCACACAGCAGACCTGCCATCTGAGCACTGCACACAAGCAGGCGCTCGGTTAGACAGGAGAAAAGACCTGAATGCACACACGGACATGCACACGCCACCTCGCGGCAAATTTTCTCTTTACGGCAAACGGTAGCGTAAACCTTTAACCCTCGTTATAGCGCTTTTACTTCTTTTTGATTCCACGTCAGCTTTGGACACAACAGGAGAATAGGACGATAAAAATAGCTTTAAAAAAAGATATCAAGAGCAAAAAAATCCACTTTTGACCTCTGCAAAAATATCTCCCACTGTTAGAACGTCTAATAAACCCTTTTTCAAAATAAACCTCGTCTGATATCGCTAGCGTTGCAGCATTTGCAATGACGTAATCACGTTTCTAAAGCTGTTCTAGAGTATTAGTCAAAACACATTCTGTACATTAGTGTTCTAAATAATAGCAGTCCAATGTGAATAACCAGATGAAGTACTGTTATTAGTATATTTTTATTGCTACATGGCAAACAAGTTACCAGTAGGTGCAGTAGATTCTCAGAAAACAAACATGATAGGCACGCTCCTAAGGATGTGCAATTGGCCAATTAGTTGAAAGGGGCGTGTTCGAAAAAATAGCAGTGTCTGCCGTTGACTTTACAAAACAATTTTGTACAAACATTTTTGTTTGTAGGATTTGTCAATCCTGTGAAGGACTAAACTAATATTTAGTTTTTTCTAAGTGCTTCACATCTGTGTGGCATGGACTCTACCAACTCAGCTGTTCTTCCACTCCAACATTCTTTAACAACATTCCACAATTCATCAACTTTTCTTGCTTTTGCTTCACAAACAGCATTTTTGATGTCCCCCCACAAGTTCTTCATTGGATGAAGGTCTGGGGATTGGGCTGGCCCCTCCATAACGTAAGAACTTAAGAAAATGTTGCTGGTTTACTAGTGTGTTTGGGGTGATTGTCTTGCTGAAACAAACATTTCAAGGGCATGTCCTCTTCAGCATAAGGCAGCATACTTTGCGGGTGATTCTTGTAGATCTATTCACTTTACACAGATGTCTTGTAACTGTCACAGTACTTGCAGGTAACTCCAGACAGTCTTTGATCATCCTGGAGCTGATCATTGGCTGAACTTTTGGTTTTGATCTCCATTTTAAGGCATTGGAGATCATTTTAGCTGAACAGCCAAAACGTTTTTACTCCTCTTCATAAGTTTTCCCCTCTCAACTTTTTTATCGATGTAGGTTGTTCTTCTGAGCAATGTCTTGAACGACCCATCAGGCTTTCAAAGAGAAATGCATGTTCAACAATTGCTTGTTTCCCAATTGCGCAGCCTTAAGAGCGTGCAAATCGTGTTTGTTTTCTGCGAATCTACTGCACACACTGGTAACTTGTTTGCCATGTAGCAATACAAATATACGAATAACAGTACTTCATCTGGTTAGCCACATTGGACTATCCTCTGCCTGATATCCCTGTTAAGTGATATTGTTTTGAGTTTTGAAGAGTCTTCTGAAAAGCATGGGAGATGTCTGCCCCACAAACACACCCACCAGGTGACATGGAACGCCTGCCTGCAGCCTTGTCTGTTGCAGGCCATGCACGCGCCGCATGCCGCCTTGCTCTCTCGGCCGTGGTCCTCACAGATGTAGCACGTCTGGCGGAAGGAGGGAAAATGAGTCACTTACACTTCAATGAGGTGTGAAAGATAGCTTTAAACGCGTTCCCCATGCATTTTTGGATTTGGCAAATACATGAATATGAAGGCAAATACAAATGTGAGGCAGTCAGAACACGCATCCAAGCTAGAACTCATCTCGGAGCCCCCTGACATCACTTCCGGTCTACTCCACGGACACACACACGCGCACGGGTCTTATGTATGTCTTAATTGGTTTATTTTCTTTGACTATATCGGGTGATACAAGCTTAAAGGTGACTATAGGGGTGTTATTTCATATGTAGAGGGCTCTAGTAATGTTAAAAACCATATTTAGAAGGCTGTAAAAAATAATTTTATTCTCCAACTAGGAAAATAATGTCATAAATAAATCTATTAATGAATAATTATAAATAAGCAGTCCTACCTACAAATGAAGCGTAAAACACAAAGGATTACTGTATTTAGCTAGCAATCACACCCCTGTAGATACTCGTTTACAAGCGACTAGCGACAGGTCTAGCGACTTTTTCTGGTCATATTGGGTGCTTTTTGGCATCGCTCAATTGAAACATTTTAAAACAAAACGCCACAAAGCAGCAACAGAAGAAAGTATTTGTATTTTGATATATTCCTTTTTGCTTTCGTGTTTTTTGCTCGCAGCTGGCGACCCAACAGCGTCCGTAAGTCCCCATCAAACAGCGGACTTATTGTCAGCAAGAGTTAGAAATCCGGTTGTTAACTTTTAACGTGACTTTAGCGATGACGGTGTGCGCTTGGTTGATGGGATGTTCACTAAGCGGGACAAAGGATAGTCAGGCGGGTTTTTTTTAACTTTACACACGAGGGTTTCCCGCCAGACCGCCATAAAAATGGCCGCATCATTGCGCGGCTGATTCACTGCTTTGAACGCTTCCAGGGTCGGGGCTTAACATCGGCCCCCTTTTTCGGTCTGGGTGTGTTCAGGACAAAAGCGGGGCGGCTTAATAGTGGCTGAATAGTCCCCGCCTTGCACAGGCTGTGCAAAGGGGGCTTATGTTACCCTCAAAGGACGTCGGCTTTGAAATTCGAAGTAGGACGCGGACAGAGCGGCGTGGGCCGCGCAGCAGCAAGAGAGCAGCTTCTCGGGTTTTCACCAGCCGACGTAACGCCGTCGAGGAATGCGGGCTGCAAGCTGCGGGTGAATGGATGTGACAAGGGAAACGCCGCATGCGGTTCATTGTAGCTGACACGGTAATAGGAAACCCGCTGAACGCTCACATGTGTGCATTTACATGCTGACACACAAAGAGCCCGTGTCTGCACCCCGCTCCTCGGCCAGGACGTGGATTTTAAAGGGATATTGTTTTCACATGCTGGACCTTTTTGCCTGCGATCGCAAAAAAACACTCAAGTGTGCAGCAATCCCTCCTTTACTGCAGTTCCTCTATTTCTTTTTCTTTTTTTAAATAAATAAAGTAATTTCCTATCCTCAGAGCATGTTTACCACCATTTTCCAAACATTATTAGATAAATAAATTGATTATTTTTGTACTTAGAGCATAAAAAAATCTGTTTATGACCTTCTAAATAAGGGTTTTAACCTTATTAAAGCTTTCTAGACATGACATAACACCCCTATAGTCACCTTTCCCCTAGCATTACACAATATAGTAGACATAACAAGAGAAAATAAGACATATAAGACATAAATAAGACTCATGCTCGTGTGTGTTGCTGTGAATGTGTTCCAGAATTTGTAGGATTCCTTACATGAAATAGAATATTTTCAGTTGGAACATAGAAAACATCTTCATAGAACATAGAAACATAGAAAACATCTAAATCTCGTTTTTAACTTTATTAGAGCCTTCTAGACATGGAATAACACCCCTAGAGTCAACTTAACGCTAAAATTATCCAATGCAGTACACATAATAAGAGAAAATAAGACAATAATGGATAAATCATAACAAAATTTACTTTCTTTACCATTTCTTTACCATAATTTACCATTATGTTATTATTAATTTATTAATAAAGGTAGACAAAACACAAAAAATACAGTCGTTACTGAGGAACTAATGAAGAACTAATGAGGAACTAATGAGTAGTGGTTAGGGTTATGTAGGTTCACTCCTCATTAACTACTGTAATTTTGTGTACCTTATTGTAAAGTGTTACCTTATTACTATTATTTACATAATAATAATTATGATCTATTTGTTTGAACAGTAATTCCTCGTTTATGGGGGTTCATTGGTTCCACACTTGACTGCGATAAGGATTCTTAATTTTTTTAGAAATTGAATATTTTCATAATTGGAGCATAGAAAACATATTTATAACCTTTTAACATCATTAGAGCCTTTTAGACATGGAACTAAACAAATACATTTTTATTTCCTATTTATATATGAAATATTTTCACCTTTACAACCTTTCTCCAAACATTAGATAAATAAATGGTATGTTTTTGTAGTTAGAGCGCAGAAAACCTGTTTATGACCTTCTAAATATGTTTTTTTTATAATATTAGAGCTTTCTAGACATGAAATAACACCCCTACAATCACTTTTACCCTTGCATTACACAATATAGTAGATATAATAAGAGAAAATACTGCGATTGACTGGCGACCAGACCAGGGTGTACCCCGCCTCCTGCCCAAAGTCAGCTGGGATAGGCTCCAGCATATCCGCGACCCTAATGAGGATAAGCGGTATAGAAAATGGATGGATGGATAAGAGAAAATAAGAGATATAAGACACAAATAAGACTCATGCTTGTGCGTGTTGCTGTGAATGCGTTCCAGGAAGTGACGTGAGTTGAGTTTCAGCTTGGCGTGGGTTACGGCCACAACAGCAGCCCGCGTTGGGGATTGTTGCGCCTGCTGTGAGATCATTCACACCTGCAATAAAAGCCTTTTGTTACGGCGATCAAGTCCGGGGCTTGTGTGTCTCATGAAAAAGTAACATTACTGACACCTAGTGACCAGTGTAGAATACTACATATCATCATAAAGTCTTTGAATGAGTCTTCTGATGTTGAGCAATCTGTCGTAAACAAAGCACAATACGAGTGTAAAGGTGACCATAGAGGTGTTATATTATCACTGCGGGACTCTAATAATAGTAAAAATTGTATTTAGAACATCACAAAGAGGTTTTCTATGCTTTATCTATGAAAATATTCCATGTAATTAAACACCCCCACCGACTTTGTGGAAACTCACTCATCACGGTGGGGTCTGAAACCAATTAACAGCGATAAACGAGGGATGACTGTACTTCCATATAGTTAACGCTTGTCGTTAGCACGTTTTTCGGTTAATATCCAAACCCATCCATCCATCCATCCATTTTCTTCCGCTTATCCGAGGTCGGGTTGCGGGGGCAGCAACCTAAGCAGGGAAGCCCAGAGGTCCCTCTCGCAGGCCACTTCGTCTAGCTCTTCCCAGCGGATGCCGATGCGTATGCAGGCCAGCTGAGAGACATAGTCTCTCCAGCTGGCTTGGGTCTTCCTGGAGGCCTCTTACCGGTTGGACGTGCCTTGAACACCTCCCCAGGAAGGCTCCGGGAGGCATCCTAACCAGATGCCCGAGCCACCTCATCTGACAACTCTCAAAGCGGAGAAGCAGCGGTTCTACTACGAGTCTCTCCCGGATGACAGTGCTTCTCACCCTATCTCTAAGGGAGAGCCCAGCCACTCTGCGGAGAAAACTCATTTCGTCCGCTTGTACCCGCGATCTTGTTCTTTCGGTCACTACCCAAAGCTCATGACCATAGGTGAGGGTAGGAACGTAGATCGACCGGTAAATTGAGAGCTTTGCCTTTTGGGTCAGCTCTCTTTTCACCACGACACACCGGTGTAGAGTCCGCATCACTGCAGACGCAGCACCAATCCGCCTGTCCATCTCGCGTTCCATCCTTCCATCACTCGTCTACAAGACCGCGAGGTACTTATACTCCTCCACTTGAGGCAGGACCTCATCCCTGACCCGGAGATGGCACTCCATCCTTTCCCGGGCGAGAACCATGGGCTCCGACTTGGAGGTGCTGATTCTCATTCCAGCCGCTTCACACTCAGCTGCGAACCGATCCAGTGAGAGTTGAAGGTCACTGCTCGATGAAGCCAACAGGACCACATCATCTGCAAAAAGCAGAGATCGAATCCTGTGGCCACCAAACTGAAACCCCTCAACGCCCTGGCTGCGCCTAGAAATCCTGTCCATGAAAGTAGTGAACAGAATCGGTGACAAAGGGCAGCCCTGGCGGAGTCCTACCCTCACTAGAAACGGGTCCGACTTATTGCCGGCAATGCGGACCAAACTCTAACACCAATCATACAGGGAACGAACCGCCTGGATTAGGTGGTCCGATACCCCATATTCCCAGCACTCCCAACAGTATTCCCCGAGGAATACGGTCGAATGCCTTCTCCGAGTCCACAAAACACATGTAGACTGGTTGGGCAAACTCCCATGCACCCTCAAGGACCCTGCTGAGAGTATAGAGTCGGTCCACAGTTCCACGACCAGGACGAAAACCACACTGCTCCTCCTGATTCCGAGATTCGACTATTCGGCAGATCCTCCTCTCCAGAACCCCTGAATAGACCTTACCGGGAAGGCTGAGGAGTGTGAGCCCACAATAGTTAGAACACACCCTCCGGTCCCCCTTCTTGAAAAGCGGGACCACCATCCCGGTCTGCCAGTCCAGGGGCACTGACCCCGACGTCCACGCAATGCTGCAGAGTCGTGTCAACCAAGACACGCCCACAGCATCCAGGGCCTTAAGGAACTCCCGGCGGATCTCACACACCCCCGGGGCCTTGCCACCAAGGAGCTTTTTTGACCACCTCGGTGACCTCAGCCCCAGAGATAGGCGAACCCGACTCAGAGTCCCCAGGCACTGCTTCCATGTTGGAAGGCGCGTTGGTGGGATTGAGGAGGTCTTTAAAGTATTCCCTATAAGTAATATCCAAACATTTAGCCAAAATGTTGCCTTGGCTTGCACTCGCCCGCTTGTTTAGTGTCCAAAATACCAGTTTGTTTATGCCGCCATCTTGGATCACGTGCCGAAGATCACACAGATTAATTGGTTTTACATGATTTTCTATGGGAAAGTTGGCTTCGGTTACAGTCCGTTTTGGTTTGAGTCAGACCAAATGGAACGGATTAATTGGATTTACATGATTTTCTATGGGAAAGTTGGCTTTGGTTACAGTCCGTTTTGGTTTGGACCTTCAGGAACGGATTACCTAGATTTACATGTTTTCCTGTGGGAAAGTTAGCTTTGGTTAGAGTCTGTCAGGGACACCTCCCTGAGTCACCACCTTATCGTGGTGGAGGAGTTTGGGTGTCCCAATGATCCTAGGAGCTAAGTTGTCGGGGGCTGTCATGCCCCTGGTAGGGTCACCCATGACAAACAGGTCCTAGGGGAGGGACCAAACAAAGAGTGGCTCAATAGACCCCAATGATGCACAATAACAATGGACTTTGTTTTCCCTCGCCCGGACGCGGGTCACCGGGGCCCCCCCTCTGGAGCCAGGCCTGGAAGAGGGGCACGATGGTGAGCGTCTGGTGGCTGGGCCTGCACCCATGGTGCCCAGTTGGGCACAGCCCGGAAAGGTAACGTGGGTCCCCCCTCCCATGAGCTCACCACTCGTGGAAGGGGCCAAAGGGGTCGGGTGCAAAGAAAGCTGGGTGGCCTTGGCGGTCCGATCCTTGGCTACAGAAGCTAGTTTTTGGTACGTGGAATGTCACCTCTCTGGCGGGTAAGGAGCCTGAGCTGGTGCGTGAGGTGGAGAAATTCCGGCTAGATATAGTCGGACTCACCTCAACGCACAGCAAGGGCTCTGGAACCAGTCCTCTCGAGAGGGGCTGGACTTCATTCCACTCTGGTGTTGCCGGCAATGAAAGGCGACGAGTAGGGGTGGCAATTCTTGTTGCCCTCCCGCCTCTAAGCCTGCACGTTGGAGTTTAACCCAGTAAACGAGAGGGTAGTTTCCCTACGCCTTCGGGTGGGGGGACCGGTCCTGACTGTTGTTTGTGCTAATGCGCCAAACAGCAGTTCAGAATACCCGCCCTTTTTAAAGTCCTTAGAGGAAGTACTAGAAAGTGCACGCTCCGGGGATTCTCTTGTTCTGCTGGGTGACTTCAACGATCATGTTGGCAATGACAGTGAGACCTGGAGAGGTGTGATTGGGAGGAACGGCAACCCCTGATCTTAACCCGAGCGGTGTCTTGTTACTGGACTTCTGTGCTCGTCACGGATTGTCTATGACAAACACCATGTTCAAGCATAAGGGTGTCCACATGTGCACTTGGCACCAGGACACCCTGGGCCGCAGTTCGATGATTGACTTTGTGGTTGTGTCGTCGGACTTGCGGCCACATGTTTTGGACATTCGGGTGGAGCGAGGGGCCGAGCTGTCAACTGATCACCACCTGGTGCTGAGTTGGTTCCGATGGTGGCGGAGGATGCTGGTCAGACCTGGCAGACCCAAACGCATTGTGAAGGTCTGCTGGGAACGCCTGGAAGAGTACCCTGTCAGAAGGAGTTTCAACTCCCACCTACGGGAGAGCTTTGACCATGTTCCAAGGGAGGCAGCGGACATTGAATCCGAGTGGGCGATGTTTCGTGCCTCCATTGTCAATGCGGCCGATCGGAGCTGTGGCCGTAAGGTGGTCGGTGCCTGTCGTGGCGGTAATCCCAGAACCCATTGGGGGACACCAGTGGTGAGGGATGCCGTCAAGCTGAAGAAAAAGTCCTATCAGGCTGTCTTGGCCCATGGGACCCTGGAGGCAGCTGACAGGTACCGGAAGGCCAAGCAGTCTGCAGCTCTGGCGGTCGCTGAGGCAAAAAAACGGACATGGGAGGAGTTCGGAAAGGCCATGGAAAATGACTTCAGGATGGCTTCAAAGAGATTCTGGACCACCATCCGCCGTCTCCGGCGGGGGAAACAGTGCACAGTCAACACCGTGTATGGTGGGGACGGTGTGCTGCCGAACTCGACTCGAGATGTTGTGGCCTGGTGGAGGGAATACTTTGAAGACCTCCTCAATCCCACCGACACGCCTTCCAACATGGAAGCAGTGCCTGGGGACTCTGAGTCGGGTTGGCCTATCTCTGGGACTGAGGTCACCAAGTGGTCAAAAAAGCTCCTTGGTGGCAAGGCCCTGGGGGTGGGTGAGATCCGCCCGGAGTTCCTTAAGGCCCTGGATGCTGTGTCTTGGTTGACACGACTCTGCAGCATTGCGTGGACGTCGGGGTCAGTGCCCCTGGACTGGCAGACCGGGATGGTGGTCCCGCTTTTCAAGAAGGGGGACCTGAGGGTGTGTTCTAACTATCGTGGGCTCACACTCCTCAGCCTCCCCGGTAAGGTCTATTCAGGGGTTCTGGAGAGGAGGATCTGCCGAATAGTCGAATCTCGGAATCAGGAGGAGCAGTGTGGTTTTCGTCCTGGTTGTGGAACTGTGGACCAACTCTATACTCTCGGCAGGGTCCTTGAGGGTGCATGGGAGTTTGCCCAACCAGTCTACATGTGTTTTGTGGACTTGGAGAAGGCATTCGACCGTGTTCCTGGGGGAATACTGTGGGGAGTGCTCTGGGAATATGGGGTATCGGACCACCGAATCCAGGCGGTTCGTTCCCTGTATGACCGGTGTCAGAGTTTGGTTCGTATTGCTGGCAATAAGTCAGACCAGTTTCCATTGAGGGTAGGACTCCGCCAGGGCTGCCCTTTCTATGTGAAAGTTAGCTTCGGTTAGAGTCCGCTTTGGTTTGAGTCGGACCTTCCGGAACGGATTATTTGGATTCACGTAATTTTCTACGGGAAGGTTAGCTTCGGTTAGAGTCCGTTTTGGTTTGAGTCGGACCTTCTGGAAGGCATTAATGTTGTTAACCAAGGCACCACTGTAGTGTGATATTGTGTCAATGTGTGTGGATATTTTTGACACGAGTCAAACTTCAGTGTCTTCATCTTAACAAGCGCTGCAGACACATCCTTACTGTAGCTTTTGGAGGTACAGCAGCAGGTACAGAACGACCTTTCAGGACTTATTCAGGAGTTTTTCCGAGAGAAAATGAAAGAGATTTGGACAAATATTCTGCTTCTCGCATCCACAAGCAGCCACCGCCGGTATCGGTTTAGGAATTGTCTTCAACAGTACCTTGATGTATCTCTCGTGTGGGACATACTGAAGGATGATGGGCTCCATGGTGAGGACGTTGGCGAACTGCACCTCAGGGATGTAGAGTGCACACACAACGTGAGCCCACCCTACGGGTGGACACAAACGCACGTCAAGATCTTTTTACTTCCTGCAACAGAAGAAGCTGGTCCCTTCCTACCTCCGCTGTCCGTCCTCTTCAGCGCACCATCTTTGTGGGGGCACAGCTCGCACCTCTGTAGAAGGACACAGCCCGGCTTATTGGCGGTGATCTCAAGTGTGGCAAGGCACCGGTGTGTGATGCCAAAACACTCACCACTCGTGCGGCCCTCTCCTGTGACTCACACTTTCGACAGAACCACGGGCCGGTGGGCACCTGGACGATGCCGTAGCATGCTGGCACAGAGACGCACACAAGAAGAGAAAAAAAGACATAATATAGACTCACACTGTACTTATAATACTTGATAAATCATAACATAATTGACTTTCTTTGTATTTACTTTTTTATAATGAATGTATTACTGTTGTTCTGACTTTACACTAAGGTACGCAAAATTACAGGAACTAATGAAGAACTAATGCCTAAGGCACATACATTTAAAGTAGTTACTGAGGAACTAATGAAGAACTAATGAGTAGTGGTTAGGATCAGGTCCGTTCCTTGTTAAATACTGTTATATTCAAACCTTATTTTAGTGTTACCAATAATCATTATTATTTATTTAAACAATAATCCCTCGTTTATGGTGGTTCGTTGGTTCCACACTTGACTGTGATAAGTGAATTTCCGCAATGAAGGCGTCCTTATTTTTTATAAATGGAATATTTTCATACTTGGAGCATAGAAAACATCTTTATGCCCTTCTAAATCTCGTTTTAACATCATTAGAGCCCTCTAGACACGGAAATAAATGAGTACATCTGTATTCCTTATTTATTAGTGAAATATTTTCATCATTAGAGCATGTTTCCCACCTTTTTCCAAACATGCCTATGGACAACTTACTTATTTTTTTTACCCTTCTAAATGTGGGTTTTAACATCATTAGAGCTTTCTAGACATGAAAAAACACCCCTATAGTCACTTTTACACTCCTACTGCCCATTGTAGTAAAGCTAATAAGAGAATATAAAGAAAGTCAAGTATGTTGGGGTTTATCCATATAATATTTTTTGAATTATTCATTAATTTATTGGTTATTCAAGTGTTTAAAAAAAATCAAAGCAGGACCTAAAATTCATGTTTTGTTTTTTTTTTACTTATAGTTTTCCAGCAACTTGTTTATCATAAGGAATATTTGAGGATGTACTTTCTCCCAAGTTACCATTCCGAGTATGACTAAACTCTCTTTTTGGAATGGAAAATTGAAACTTTTGGGGTTAACCTACTCAGAGTTTTGACTTAACCATCTTCTTGGAATGCTGTAGCCTGTAGTGCATCAAAGTAAGTGGACACAGCCAGACTGCCAGGTCCATCCGGACTGGTTTTGTGTTTTGTCTCGTGTACAAGAAGGCCACACACACACACACACACACACTATATATTATATATTATATATTATAGAGATACTATTATATATATATTTACACACGCACATATATTATATTAAATCGATATTATTATGTATATTCACACACACACATATATTATATAGATATTATTATAGATATATTTACACACACATATATAATATAGATACTATTATAGATATATTTACACACACATATATTATATAGATATTATTATAGATATATTTACACACACACACACATATATTATATAGATATTATTATAGATATATTTACACACACATATATAATATAGATACTATTATAGATATATTTACACACACATATATTATATAGATATTATTATAGATATATTTACACACACACATATATTATATAGATATAATTATAGATATATTTACACACACATATATTATATAGATATTGTTATAGATATATTTACACACATATATTATATGATATAGATACTATTATGGATATATTTACACACATATATTATATTATATAAATACTATTATGGATATATTTACACACGCACACATATATTATATGATATAGATACTATTATGGATATATTTACACACACACACACATATATTATATGCTATAGATACTATTATGGACACATTTACACACACACATATATTATATGATATAGATATTATTATGGATATATTTACACACACACACACACACATATATCATATAGATATTATTATGGATATATTTACACACACACATATATTATATGCTATAGATACTATTATGGATACATTTACACACACACATATATTATATGATATAGATACTATTATGGATATATTTACACACACACACACACACACATATATCATATAGATATTATTATGGATATATTTACACACACACATATATTATATGATATAGATATTATTATGGATATATTTACACACACACACACACACACATATATTATATAGATATTGTTATAGATATATTTACACACATATATTATATGATATAGATACTATTATGGATACATTTACACACACACATATATTATATGATATAGATATTATTATGAATATATTTACACACACACACACACATATATCATATAGATATTATTATGGATATATTTACACACACACATATATTATAGTATATAGATACTATTATGGATATATTTACACACACACATATATTATATGCTATAGATACTATTATGGATACATTTACACACACATACGCCACCTACTCGGCCAGGAAATAACAAATCGCACGCCTCCCAACCCCTCCCACACGCACACGCGCGCACACGCACGTACACAGCCAGCAGGCGGACTGGCTGACCAAGCGGCCCCCCCACGGGCGCCTCCAGCCGCCGGCTCAGCCGCGCCGCAGCTGTCCGCTCCCCCCTTCCTCGCTTAGCGGCTAACGCTACCTTGATGGACGGCGACGTTGCAGCCGTGTCCGTCGCAGTAAACCAGCGGATTCTCCGCCCAGCCTCGCTCGTCGGAACACACGCAGCAACCTCCGACCATTTCCCGCATGCTGCTCCCATACGACCCGCCGTACTTCCCTTCCTCCCGGCAGCGGCGCGGACCTCGCCGCGGGCCCGTCAAGTGGTCGTCCCGCTCGCTGACGCCGCACCGGGCATAGTCGTGGGCCGCTATGGTGGCGCGGGCTCGGCGCAGCGGAGAGACGCGGTCTCGGCGTGGGGGTTTGTGGTGGTGCCGCCGCCGCCGTTAACGTTTTTTTTTTCCGTGATGTCCTCCCAGTCCCCATAGAGGCGATGCAGTGCGCATGCTCACATCCGCTCCTCCGAGTGGGAGAAATGTCACAGCAAAGCTGGCCTGTTTTTTCGTTTAGTTCACGTCGTTGTCACCCACCCGATGGTTTTTACTTTTATTACAACACCAGGACGTGGACGACTCGCTTATAAACGCCGCTTCATAAAACCTGTTTGAAGAGTAGTGATGCGTCGCTCGCGAACGAATCGGCTCTTTGAAATGAACGACAGGGTCCGGGTCTCTTCACCCGAGCCAATTGGGAGCCGAGTAGTGGTTGTGACAGAATAGGGGCGTGGTTATTGTGGTGACGTCGTGTTGTTTCATTGCAAATAGTTAGAAATTGATGGGTCTTGGATTTTATACTATTTTATCAGTATATATTTTTTGTATGTTATCCATTTAAATAAAAACATGTATTTGTTCTCTATTAGTAATTCTTTTTTTTACACAGTACACGTCTTTTGGTAATACAATTAAAATCAGAGGAGCCACTTGGGAGCCGAAATTGCCGGCTCCTTTTTGAACGGAGCCAAAAGAACCGGCTCTCTTTAAAGAAAAAAAAAACCGAAATTTCCATCACTGCTGAACAGCGCCCCCTCTCGGGATGTCAGCAAAACAACCGTCAAGAATTACAAGCGATTTCACCAGCCGATGTGTCACACAATAAACATCTTTTAAAAATAAAAATAAATTATTTCTTATTGTTCTTATTATATATTACTATATATCTTATTATTATTTATTATTTCTATTGCGGCTCCAAATACTCTTGACGCTTGATGAATATCTGATAGAAGGTTCGGACACGTCCACGCACCGTCACTTCTCATCAGACCCACGGTGAGAAAAGGGAACTGGTGCTGATGGAAAGCTACTGTGGTGGGCGGCAGCTGGGAGAGGAAAAATCGGATGTTTTTTATAACATCTGCTATGAAATGTGTCATTGCAGTTTTACGACTCCGGCAGCAACAACTGTGATGATGAAAAGCATCCCCCGCGCAGCGCCCATCGTGCAGTACCGGCTTTAACCGGCAGAGGGCGCACAGCCTCACTTTACCAAAAAAAGCACAGTCACGTGGAGGAAAATACAATAAATGCTCCCCAAAATAAATAACGGTCCATAAATGGCTGACAAAAAAATGAACAAATCACGTGCATCGCCATCACAAGTTTAATTTCTATTTTACGCACATGAAATATTACACATTTTCTGTAAATGATTGATTGAAAAAGATCCAATGGGGCGGAGGTGCATCACATTTATAGGTGTAAACATTTTTAGCATAATGGCTGCAATATTAATAAACCATATGATAGTCACAGATTTTCTTATTTTTTATTGTGTTTGGAATTACTTAATTTCCGTTATCCTCACAATTATAATCTCATCCTTTATTAATGATTCATTGAACACAACTTAAAAATAGCTTGAAATATTAAATAATATAAATAAATACAAATGACACGAGGGTTGAATCATTTTTATTTAGTTAAAATCAATAAATGTTAAAATAAAATCAGATTGAATGTATGGAATGTGATACATTGGAATTTGCGTTGATTACAAATGACTAGCTCATTCATTAGCACACGATTAATGATTGCTTTAATCATTATTTAATTTAAATAATGTTTATTTAATTATCTTAAAAATGATATCAATCCATGTATACGTCTTTTTTATGTATTTGTAATTATTGACAAATACCGGAAATACAGACCCTCGGGATCACATCGATACCAAAATGTGCAGTATCGCCCACATCTAACAGGAAAGGGATTAGGTGGAGAGCCGGCCGGCTCATTAGGCAATACATGCAACTGTTTAGGACGCTGCGGCCACCAGGGGGCTCTACAGCATCCGGGGAGATGAGTAGTTCTTACTCTTGGTTTTAAGATTTTGCTTTGTAAGCAATAAAACACGACAGGCAAAGCGAGAGGTTGTATAAAAGTGATTTTTTTTCAAGTTTCACACGCAAACACAAGAGAGAAACATACAGCAGAAACACATTTGATTCGTATTCCTTCAAGACAGAACAAAAGGCACCTTTTGTTAGCGGATAAGGCTAAACCCAACGCAAGGCACGTCTGAAAAGTGTGAAGTCTCGGACGTCCGACGGAGCACATTGAAAAACATAATCCGAGATGTTGATGATAAAGTCGGAAGCTTAGGGGGAAAAAGTTGAAATAGGTTTAAATAGTATTCTATAAGTTCCTTTTTTCATAGCCGTCTCAGCCAACGCCTGTTACATTTTTCCCCTTAAATGTGCAAATTTATTCTCAAAATCTCAGATTAATTTTAACATTCCATCACTGGCTGGGAAGGCTGTGAAAAGGGGGGACTTGGGTGACCTTTGACCTCGGGCATGTGGTAACTGTACCCCTTTTTTCTTGTAATTTTACATCTTTATTCCTGTAAATTTACCACATTTTTTCCCATACATTTCTAAATTTACTCAAGGAAATTTACATTTTTTTTCTTGTAATTTTGAGACTTTACTCCCGTAAATTTACTTTTTTTCTTGTAATTTTGAGACTTTACTCCCGTAAATTTACTTTTTTTTTTCTTGTAATTTTGAGACTTTATTCCCGTAAATTTACATTTTTTTCTTGTAATTTTGAGACTTTATTCCCGCAAATGTACAACTTTTCTTTCTCGGAAATGTTAAACTTTATTCTTATAAATTTACAAAAAAAATTCTCGTATATTTAGGACATTAATTCCTGGAAATGTATTTACTCCTGTAAATTTCAATTTTTCTCTTGTAACTTTACCACTTTATTTGCCATAAATGTACAACCTTTTTTCTCGTAAATTTTCAACTTTAATTCCTTTAAATTTACCAACAAAAAATTCATAAATGTACTACTTTTTTTCTCGCAAAGATACAAAATTATTCTTGTAAATTTAGAATTTTTTCTCAAAAATTTTCGACTTTATTCCCGTGAATTTACAAAAAAACCTCTCAAAAATGTACATTTTGTTTTCTCTTAAATTCATGGCTTTAATCCTGTAGAGTTTTTCTCATAAATTTCCAACTTTATTCTTGTAAATCTTCAACTTAATTCCTGTAAATTTACCAAAAAGTTTCTCATATATTTATGACTTTTTTCTCATAAATGTTCAACTTTATTCCTATCAATTTACCAAAAATTCCCATAAATTGACACCTTTTTTTCTCGCAAAGATACAAAATTATTCTTGTAAATGTAAAAATTTTTTCTTGTAAATTTTCAACGTTATGTCTATAAATTTACAAAAAAAAACCTCTGAAAAATTTACAATTTGTTTTCTCTTAAATTAATGACTTTCATTAAAAATTTCAAACTTTTTTCTTGTAAATCTACAAAAATCTTTCTCATATTTATGACTTTATCTCTCATAAATGTAAGTTTTTCTGGTAAATTCATGACTTTATTCTCAAAATCTCAACAAAAAAAAATCCCCAATGTGGCTCTAATACTAATATTTAGTTGTAACAAAACATGTTGATAATGCTAATGTTGATCCAAAATCAAAGAATGGCGAATGGCTTTGGGTGGGCGTGAACATTTTTTTTGAGCATATCAAATATTTGTGGTTTTCCCGCCCCTTACTTTGCACTGAACAGGAAGTGACCGTGTGCTGGCGGGGATGCTGAGTTAAGTTGCTGTTTGGGCTAACGAGGAAGTGAGTGACGCGACAACGCATTTGACATAAACCCGTTTTTCATACAAATTATTTTTAGAGCTGCAACGATGAATCGATTAATCGATTATCCGATTAATCGACAAAACCACTGTTTGTGTTTGCTTCATATGGATCGGGTCTGTCTATGGCAGGGGTCGGCAACCTTTTACTTTTATAATATATTTTATATATTGTATCATATTTGATTACCATATAATAAAAAACTAAAAAAAAACATAGTTGCAACTTTTAAAGTAAAACTGGACCGGGTCTTTGTGGGTCTGAAATCAAAAAGATAAACATGTTTATAGTTCACTTTGAAATGCAAGTTAAAAAAGAAATATAAATAAAAGTTATTTTTTGTCATGACCCCCGGCGATGAGTCCAAGAGCGCCGCGGGTTGCCCACCCCCGGTCTTCACCAATCATTCCATTAATAGAAATAATAAGATTCAGATTAATTGCCTGAGAATAATAATTTGTTAGTTGCAGCCCCGCAAATTTCACGTTTTTAGTAGTAAGAAGAGAACGGACCAGAACTTGATGGGCTGATTGGATACGTCGTGGGATGTCTGATTTTGTTGACTGCATGGGTTGCTACTTCATGTCCAGCCGGTGTTCCCCGCGGACGATGTGCGACGAGAACTCGTAGCGGTCCCGACTGCGGTGGCCGCACACGTTGCACTCCAGCGGGTCTCGGAAGCCGTGGCAGCCCATGTGGATGGTGAACATGACGTAGTCCAGAAAGATCACCCTGCAGTGGCCGCAGGGGTACACTGCCCCGACCGGGCCCCCGGCCGGGCCCCCGGCCTTTCCGTCAGAGCGCAATTCCTGCAATGCTTCCAGGCAGGAGAGGGAAACGGGCCCGGGGGGCGAGACCCCGTTATGATGGTGGAGCCCACCCGGCAGGTGCCCTAAGCTGTACATGATGGGCTGGGGGACCTGGGAGCCGTCGGGGTGGAAGGCGTCCACGCCGAGAGGCTGCATGATCATCCTGTGGCCGTTGCTGAGGCTCATGGGGCCGACCTCATTGCGGCTTAGCAGGGTCGGGTACGGTCTTTGGGCGAGACCCGGATCGCCGTCTGGCAGTAACGACTGCTGGCGGTGGACTTCGGGCGCCGACGAGCTAAATGGGAGGTCCTCGGCGTGTTCCTTGCTGAAGCTCAAGTCCAGACAGACGCCGTGATCTCCTAGACCGGCGCCACAACTTCAGACACACGCAACTCAACACAACACGCCTGACAGAACACACGCACACCCCCCGGGGGGTCCCACCGGGCACGAGCCGGGGTTCCCGGGTCAGAGGATTTCAAGCGCTGCAGAATCCCCACGGAAGCGGTCGCAGATGAAAGGCAGACAGCGGAGAGGAAGCGCATGAGTCCTTTTGCAGCTGCGGCACAGACGCACAAGCACCTGCTCGTGTTCCGCTCGTCTCTCCTCGCCTGCGGTTTCTTCGCTTTCATCGTTTGTCAGCCCGGTGGAGACGTGGGAGGCCTTTTGTTTGCATTCTGCACGCAGTTTCAGAACGGGTGGTGAGAATCTGCAACTGAAATGTCTCTGTGTGTTTGTGTGTGTGCCTGTGTGCGTGCAGAGGAATCCCTCCTTTATCACGGCCTGACTGATAGAAAACCTGTTTAGGTCCTTCTAAATATGCTTTTTAACATTATTAGAGCCCTCTAGACCTGATATAACACCCCTATAGTGACCTTTGCACTTCTGTTGTGTAATGGAGTTGCTTGTTCCTTGTTTACTTCCACTTTCTGTACAGTACTACTGTATTCGTAACATTACTGACACCTAGTGACCAGTGTGCAATACTACACATTACAACGTCTTTGAATGCGCCGTATATTTTATTTTACTTCACTTTTATGCTTGCAAACGCTTTATTTAGGCCAACAATACCTTTGCGTAAACGTGCATATTTTTGGACTAATAATAAGTTGTAGTCAAGCACAAAACAGCGATCATTTATCAATTAAAGTGAAGGAAATCGAAAGTTCAAAGTGGCGAGAAATGTTTGTAAAACGTTTATTCATACTGTCATCATCCACTTTACAATAAGGTACACAAATGACGGTAGTTAATGAGGTATGAACCTACCTAACCCTTACCACTACTCGTTTAGTTTTCATCAGTTCCTCAGTAACTACTTTAAATGTGATGCCTTAGTCATTAGTTACTCATTAGTTCCTCATTAGTTCCTCAGTAATTACTTTAAATTTACATGCATTATTAATTATTTCTTCATTAGTTTATTAGTTATTCAGTAACCACTTAAAATGTATGTGCCTTAGTCATTAGTTAATCATTAGTTCTTCATTAGTTAAATAGTAACTACTTAAAATGTGCCTTAGTCATTAGTTCCTCATTAGTTCTTCATTAGTTATTCAATAACTACTTAAACTGTATGGTCTGTCATTGTCATTTGTTATTCTGTAACTACATTAAATTTATGTGCCTTAGCCATTAGTTTTTCATTAGTTCTTCTTTAGTTATTTAGTAACTACATGAAAATAATTTGCCTTAGTCATTAGTTCCTTATTAGTTCCTCAGGAAACTGTTTCAAAAGTATGTGCCTTAGTGATCAGTTTTTCAGTAATTAAATTAATGTGCCTTAGTCATTAGATCCTCATTAGTTCTTCATTAGTGACTCAGTAACTACTGAAAATGTATGGACCTTAGTCATTACTTCCTCAGTACTACTGTATTTTTTTGTGTACCTTATTGTAAAGAGGGTTGTGTCAGGAAGGGCATCCGACGTAAAACTTTTGCCAAATCGAGACATGCGAAAATGATTCTCTGTGGCGACCCCTGGGATAAGCGGGGATAAGCCGAAAGGAAAAGAAGAAGACGACGATTGTAAAGCAGTGGTTCTTAAATAGTGGGGCGGGCCCCACTGGGGATACTCCCTGCAAGAAGCAGGGAGTAGTTTCATTTTGAGCGCAAACCTGCCAATATGTCCAAAGTTATTTTACTCAACATGCCATTTGACTCTTGAATACTCTTCACAGCTCTCCATTTTGTTGCATTCTCTTGGTTTCACTTTCAGGTCCAGTTTGTAGGATACAGATAAATAAACAGATCCCATGGAGTGAACATTACCATCGGCAGCCACGAGAGGGCGGTGTAGGGTGGATTTGAATCGATTGAGCGATGTGGAATGAGATCGGGAGCTCGGTGAACTTGCTTGTCGGACTCGCTGGCTTGTTATGTTGATTTATCCCAACTACGTGGGACGTATGTATGTTTTTTGGCCACTTATACTCCAGAAAAAACCTTTTCAAGCAAGCATGTACTGAAACTGACATGATTTGTGTACATAGCGGGGAGTTTCCTTCCATGTATCCATGCATTCGTCCATGCATGCTTACCGCTACCCACCCGTGACACAGCTGACGCTGAGACCGCTCTGGGGCGACATGGAGGCCAGCGACAGACTGACAAACAGAAGAGGAGGCTCAGACAGAAAACTTTGGCAACAAAATCCAAACTACGCTTCATGGACAAAACGCACAACTAAGGTTGAAGTCGTCTTTTACTCTTTTGACAAAGACGCGTCTCTCAGCACTTTTGTCCATATAGAGTAGCAACGGAAACACAAGCGCAAATGTTGCATGCATTTGAAAGAGCGCAGCGTGGTGTAGCGGAGGGGGGTTCAAATGAAAGCTGCTCAATTAAAGGGTTCCCATCCAGCTCATTTCCTTTTAAACGATGCTGGTTGCGTGTCTTTTCAGGCTCAAGACCAAATTCAGTCAATTTTTCTCCATGGCTAGTGCTAAAACTGCCGACTTTCCAAACCCCGTTGGCGACATACTCTATTTTCTCACAAGTGACAAATCTAGTAACTTTGTTTGGCCTTTAGGGAGTGAAAGCACATAGCGCATAGTGGAGTTCTACGTATCCATGCATCACGGCTGCGTGATGCATGGATACGTCGGGATTTATTTTTGTACTACATTGACATAAATGGCTAAAATGCGAACAATGTTAGCATATTAACATTGCTAACATGCAAGCTGTTGGCACGCTAACACCTACAACAAAATCACTGTCTGTATAAGTTTATACTTCGGAAAATAGCAAAATAAAATGTAATATGCTAATTTTAGCATGCCAGTATTGCTAACATGCCAGTTGTGCTAACACTGAAGATAAAAACATAAAAAGGAAAATATAAAAAAAACACTAACACGCTAATTTTAGCACAGGTTTATATTTCGGAATATAGCAACAAAAAGTGGAATATGCTAATTTTAACAGGCAAGTCATGCTGACATGCCAGCTGTGCTAACACTGAACATGAAAACATAAAAAATAAAATAACAAAAATCACAGTAATTCTAGCACAAGTTTATACTCTGGAAAATCGCAAAAAAAAAGCAATATGCTCATTTTAGCATGCTAGTAATGTTAACATACTAGCTGTTATCACACTAACACCAAACATAAAAACACTAAGTTTATAACAAAAATAAAATAACAAAAAAGCTAACATGCTAATTTTAGCATGCTAACAATGCTAGAAGGGTGGATCTCCAGATGTAATTATTATGCTGTCTAAACTTTCAGCGGTTAAAAAAGATTTTTTTTAATGATTAAAATGATTTTATTAAAATGATTTTATTTTGATGAAGTGATGGACAATTTTAAATAAGGTCATGTTTAGTAAAAACATCAGACAAAAACCACACCATAAAAAAAACGGGCACAAAAGCACAAACTGAGACAGTATACTAAAATGAAGGTAAAATGTGGCAAAAACTGTCAACAAACATTGACATGTTACCATTTTAGCCATTTTAGGTGTTATATTGGCACACTGTCATGCTAGGTGTAAACATCCTAGCAATGCTAGTATGCCAACGTTAACATGGTAGCATTTTTGCCATTTATTTTCAGGTATTATCCTACATTGACCCTTAGCGTTATCATGCTAGGTGTTAACATGTTAACTGTTAGCATGCTAAATACAGCTTTTCCCTCCGGCGCCGCTGTTCGGGGTCCGGGCGTGAGATTCTACGGCGAATGCAGCACTGCAGTTTGGCATCAGCATTGCCAGCATTCACACGCAATTTAGGAGGTTTTGGAGGGGGAGGAGTGAGTGCGTATTAAATGTTCTTTTTGAAGTGTGAAAAGTGTGAACAGTTGGAAACGTAATGTAGGGCCCCTTTAATTGCAAATACAACCTCACTATACTAAATAAGGTAAAAAAAGGTAATTGGTCTGAATTGTGAAGGTACGGCACTCACCCGTGAACTTCTGCGGCATTGAACTCTTGCGTTTGGCCACGTTGCTGGCAAGCCTGTCAAGCAGCAAAGCACGCTTGTTGCCCATCTGGTCCTGTGAGGGTCGACTGTCGTCTGTTTCACGGAAAGACAATCCAGTCAGAAGATGAAAAAAAAAACCCAAAAACCCCAAACATAATCCGGCCAAATGTCCACGCTCACCTTGGATGTCTAATTGTGAGAATCACACCTCAGATGCTGAGGGAGAAGATATTCATATGAGATAAAACGTTCCTTTGACCTCACTTCCTGGCGCAGGATGAGGATGTGCTTCCTCGCCGCCAGCACGCTATCAGGCGCAAACGTTCGACATTTAGTGACCACATCGGTGCGGGCGTGGCGTGCCGTACTGCTATTAGAGTGCGTTTTGCATGGCGTGGTTGAAAAGTGCCCCACTTAACTGGCGCTCCTGTGCTACTACGGACGAGGGAAGTGGTCTGAAGAGCGGCCGGGCCGCCACATCACAGCGGTGCAGCCAGTAGTTATAACATTCAGTGATTCAGCCGTACAAATGTCAGATTTTAATACACGGCTCGCTCCTCCCCCTTCAAACCCCACTACGGTAATGGTAATGGTTGAATTTGATTGGAACATGCATGTCAATGGAATACATCACTTAATACAACGGACAGTTCCACATGTCCAAAAGGAGTAGGAAGAAGCAAAGCTTATTAAATCCTACCCCTGTGGGCTCTCCCCTATTTCAATACATTTGTACACTTCCTGCACCTACTAAGTTCGTATGCACAAGTAAGGTCATGTGACCTTGTTTGTTAGATAGTAGTCCTTGTCATGGTAAATAAATTATATTGCCGTCCTGATGAATGATATGCATAATAATTTATAATAATCGTAAAATAGTGATGAGTGGTGTATAATGATTGTAACAAAACGTTGTTGTAGTACAGACAATGTTCTCACTAGGATGAAAAGTTCCTAGTACAAGAATAAGGTGATGGTAACAAACATAGCATTGAACATGTACTCTCCAAGGAATGAAGTAATATGGCCTAGGATGTACACAATATTTCACGAGTCCTCTTCTTTGTATTTTGTAAACATCAACTGTTTGTAACATTTCACTGTAGAACATTGTTTTACTTTCTGGTTTGATTCCACATACCATAGTACTAAATGTTTTTGGTGTTGTTCTTGCATATTTGTGTTTTACGTTTAGTTTATTCCTAAGATCATATTTCTCCTCTCTTGTTGAGAAAAAATTGTATGACATTCTTTGGTAACTGCTTGTTGTTTGCTTTATGCATCATTTTAGCGCTTTGAAGGTTTACCAGATCAGCAAATTTTAATAATTGTGATTTTTGAAACAGTGAATTTGAGTGTTCTCTGTACGCCGCGTTATGGATTATCCTTATTGATCTTTTTTGCAGTACATCAAGCGAGTGAAGCGTAGTTTTGTAGTTATTGTAGTTATAACACCAGAGAACAATAGAGTGTTTGGAGTGATTTTTGATCCAGAACAAATTTGATTTTATTCAGTATTGAAGTATTTCTTGCTACTTTATGTTGTATGTTTTTGAAGTGAGGTTTCCAACTCATTCTGTCATCAATTATGACGCCTAAAAATGTATGTTCATTCACCCTTTCAATTTCCTCCCCGTCAATTTGTATTTCCTCACAAGTATCTCTTTTGCTATTACCAAATAGCATCATTTTACTTTTACTTACATTCAAGGATAATCTGTTTTTATCAAACCATCTTTTTAGAGTAACCATTTCATCTGAAACCTTTCTTATTTGCTTTTGTGTGTTTTCTCCAGAGCAAAAAGAGGTGGTATCTTCTGCAAATAGTACTAGCTTTAGGTGTTTTGTCACTTTGCAGATGTCCTTAATGTATAGGTTAAATAATTATGGTCCCAAAATTGACCCTTGTGGTACGCCAGATAATATCTTTAAACTTGTAGATGCATATTCTCCTAGCTTCACATATTGTTTCCTGTTTGCAAGGTGGCTTTTAAGCCAGTTCAGAACTGACCCTCTAAATTCCATACCTTTCCAATTTTGTAGTTAGGATGTTGTGATTGATTGTATCAAAAGCTTTCGTTAAATCCATGAATACTGAGGCTGCACACTTTCTATGGTCTTTAGCATCCGTAATTTCCTCTGCGATTTCAATCAGTGCCATAGAAGTGGAAATATTAGCTCTGCGTCCGTATTGGCTGTCCGCCAGGATGTCATTCCTATTGAGGAATTTGTCCAACCTATGCTTGAATAACTTCTCCATGGTTTTGGAAAATTGAGGTAATAACGAAATTGGTCGGTAGTTTGTGAAATGATGTTTATCTCCATTTTTGAAGATTGGAACTACTTTAGCTGTCTTCATTTTGTCTGGGAATTTGCCCGTCTGGAATGATAGATTGCTGATGTGCGTTGGCGGTTCTGCGATCTCATTGATAACCGCTTTTATCGTTTTCATTCCAATTCCATTCCAACCAGTTGATGTTTTTGCTTTACATTTATGTACAATGTCTATAGTCTCCTTCTCTTCCTCCACTGACCAGGATTTTGGGATCTCCTCCTCCAGCTTTGGTCCGATATTTACAAAGTAGTTATTGAAGTAGTTATTAAACTTCTCAGCTTCGTCCCTCACATCATCATTATTAGTCACGGAGTCACGGTTTAGCCCTTAGCCTGGTCATCAGGCTAGCACGCTTGCTTGTCTCTTGTGTGGGGCCGCTCGTAAGTTTGGAGGCCAGACTTGTTATGTATTCTGCATATTTTTTCACTTTTCTTAAAACTGACTCTCACTGCCACGACAATTTTTACGACTTCAATTAAAGCAAAACTGGGAAAACGTCTTTTGTGTTAACATTTTTGGCTTTTCGGAACGGATGAATGACGCCAACCAGGGTTCCATTATTATTACAGACTTACAGTGAATGATGTGTTTTCATTATATTATACTTTAAGCAGGAAAAAGTCATTTTGTACAGGACCTATAAGTATGTATGTTAATTGTGCTTAAAGGGACCCTGACTTTGCTTAAAAAATGTCCCTTTTGTCCCGGGAAACAGGGGTGCCTACTGCCTAATGGCTCGTCATCTGGGAGGGAAATTATTTTTTTTTTTCCCTCCCAGTCTTACTATGCCTAGCGCCCTCGCCCCCCCACTCTATGCAAACAAGCACATAGGATCTTGGGGAGGGCGCGTGCTCCATGGGGTTGTGGCAGGCTGGGGTCACAAACGTGACCTCCTTCTGTGATGCCCATGGGGGCCGCAAACTCTCCAGTTGTAATTACACTTATTCACTATACATAGACTCACAGATACCTCACATTCATTTTCGGAGTGGCGGGACTCGTGTCACAGGGTGGGCAGAGCTACTCTGCCGTGCTCAGCCGGCGGAGTGGTTCTGGTGTGAAAATGTAGGTGTGTGGGTGTATGCGTGTTGGTATGTGTGAGTGGGGGAACAGGGTTTGGTGTGGGTACTAGGGGCGGGGTGGACGGGGCACGGGAGGGGGTAAACCCATGGGCCCTCTACAGGCGCCTGCCTCTGGTGTCGGGGAAGGCAATGGCCCGCGGCAGTTGTGTCTGGGGCGGCCTGGAGCT
The DNA here is from genome assembly GCA_024372805.1 of Oostethus manadensis. Classification (NCBI taxonomy): domain Eukaryota; kingdom Metazoa; phylum Chordata; class Actinopteri; order Syngnathiformes; family Syngnathidae; genus Oostethus; species Oostethus manadensis. The sequence goes on along the minus strand of QODF01000121.1, from coordinate 463,645 downwards.
CCCGGGGTGTTTGAGTATGGCCCCTGCTTTGGGGGGTTGGGTGGCTTCTGGGGCCGGGGGCGGTCGTCCTGCTTGCCCGAAGCTGGCCGTCCCCCGCCGGGTGTTCCGGCGGTTGGCTCCCGGGCCCCCCTTGTGGCCCTTGCTCTGCTGCCGAGAGGCGTCCGGCCGGGTCTCCCTTGCACCTCTTTGGAGTGGACTCGCGGTTGCCTCTTGGGGGGGCAGGGTCGGGCCTTCCCCTCTGTAGGTAGCCTGCTGGGGGGCGTCTTCCTAGTCGGACCCTCGCTTTTGGAGGGAGTGTGGTTTGGGATGCATACCAGTGTTCACCACGAACATCTCCTCATTCTCTGTTTCACTCTGATGTAGTTATCCTGTCACTGCAGAGTAATGTAGATTTAATGTAGATTTGTTGCACGTGTCATCTGGATGGTCATTGTTCAAAAGGTACTGTTTCTTTTCTTGTTTTTCTTGTATGTTTATCATTATTAGTAGATGTGTATGTATGTGTGTATACATATATATGCACACTGTATGTGTGTGTATGTATGTGTGTACTGCATGGATATTTGTATGTGCACAGTATGTATGTATGTAGTAGTATGTATACGAATGTGTATATGTATGTATGTATGTATATATGCATATATATATATATATATGTGTGTGTGTATATATATATGTATATGTATGTGTGTGTGTATATGTGTATGTATGTATATATATATATATACATATATTATTATTATTTTTCCCTGTATTTTTGCTCATTTTGCTCTGTGACTGTTCTGGTTGTTGCTGAAATTGTGATTATCACGGTTGTTTACAATATGGTTGAAATATGTTTGTGAGGTTCTTCTGCACCCTTTCTTATATCCCCCACCCGTCCCTTTTCAGGTCAGGTCCGGCATCGAAATGTGGCGCAACAAAATTCATAATAAACGCAGTTAAATGTCAAGGGAGACTCATTTGGATTATGAAGTCTCCCTTGGCAAAGAAATTTTGCTCAGCATTTAAAGGCAGCTTGACTCCCATTCAGCTGTTATGATGCTGGACAAGACAAAAAAAAATGTCCCATTTAATTCTGTTCTACATTGCTCAATTTTTCAAAAGCAAACGGTAAATTTGTAAAAAAAGACATTTATAGTTGATCCCGCCACGGGTGACGAGCTAGATGAAATCTAAGATTTTATACATATAACATGTGTAATGCTTCACAGCCTTGTCGCTCTCATGGAATCCTGTTTAGGAGACACGTATGTAAACAAGACACGATACACAATACACTTTCTGTGTACCGGCGGAATAGCATCCCTTATTCAAAGTACATTCAAGTGTTCCTTCATGGCAGTCATCAGTGAAATGATCACTGCCAAGGACAGAGCTCGAGGTGGGCTTCCATCTGTCTCTCCATCTCTGCACTTTTTGTCTTAAACCTTCACCTTTCGTAAAAGAAAACAAACGTACAACATCACTCACATGGCGTAAACATCCAGCAGCAACACAACCTTTTGGCCCGACTACTGTTTGGATGAACCAAGTCGACAAACTAGCGCGTCTGGGTGTTCCTCTATAGCAGTCATCAGTGAAATGATCACTGCAAAAAAGAGGCTTCATTCATTTTTGTCTTCAACATTACCGCTTTTGGAAAAGAAAACCAACTTAACGTATGACCCAGATACTGCAAACATCCAGCAGCAACACAACCTTTTGGCCCGACTCCTATTTTGATGTAAAAAATAGCGATTTAAAAAATATACCACCTACAAGCGTTTGTTTACCCTACTTTAGCCGAGAGGTGTCACCTCGATGTTCGTCCCGGCTGGCGCCATCAACGAGTGCTTTCGTAAATGGAACAGGAAAGTTGATGAATCACTGGTGTGACAGGAACGGGGCCTGGGATAGGCTCCAGCCCTAGAGGTTCAAATGAAGCAGTTTCTCACCGTGGTCGGGGGCGGCGTTGCTGTGAGCGTACAGGTGGCATCTCTCCCTGTGCTCCTCCAGGGAGCTGCGCTGCTTGTAACTGCGGCTGCAGAGGTTGCACTTGAAGGGCTTCTCCACTGTGGGCGGGAGCTTCACGTTAGCGACTGAGCACTTTTTAGAAAGTGAATGAGCGACAAGTCATGTGACGCGTGCAAACATGCGTGCGTAATCTCTTACTGGAAAAGACGCACGGGCGCGTCGGAAATCACGTGTGCGGGTTCTGAGACGAGGCAGGTGCGCGCGCTCTCACTGCAAGTGTGTGTGTGTGTGTGTGTGTGTGGTTGGTACCAGAATGGGTGCGCAGGTGGCCGCTCAGGGCGTCGCGTCGGCGGCAAGCGTAGCTGCACATGGGACACTTGAAAGGCTTCTCCCCGGAGTGTAGCTTGATGTGGCGAAGAAGGTTCCCCTTCTGGGTGAAGGAGGCGCCACACTGAGTGCAGTGGAACGGTCTCTCACCTGGCAGGGACAAAAACATCACAATATAATGGCCGACTGACACATCAGATATAGAACGCTAAGATCGTCACGCAGCGACTTAAAACGCAAAAGGTAGATAAGAAATATACAAGACAAGTACCTGTATGAGAGTAGAATAAACAACTACCTTCACGGGCTTCCCATCATGCATTGCTTTGCTTTGCTGGGATGTTTCTAGCGATGGAAATTTTGTCTCTCTCTAGAGCTCTTTTGGCTCTAAAAGAGTAGCTCCTCTGCTTTTTTCTACTGTCTTAAATTCATTTATTACCAAATTATGTGTAGAAAAATGACATTTTATTATTTAAACGGATTTATTTTAATATATATTTAATATATTATATTAAAATACTGTATTATAAAAGTCAAATCTCTGCATGCAAATTTACAATCAAACAACACAATGTCAACAAAACTCCTCCCTGTGCTGAGCGTTTAACCCCGCCCCTGATTAGTCATGCGTCGCCATAACTAATCGGATCCCGCCGTCCATGTCAAAGAGCCGGCTCTTGGAGCCGATTCGCTCGCGACCGACACATCAGTACTGCTTCCCAGCACAGCAAAGCCACGCCGAAGAAGAATGACCTTTTACACTTGGTCTCGTGGCAGTGCGTCATAGAAAAGGAAAGCCGTCACCATGGAAGTGAAAATCAGCGTCATAGAGAGCTCGGAGAAGGGAGCTAACGAACGGCTCACCTGACGCAGCCATCGTTGAGGATAAAGATGACTGAATGCTAATGAATGCCAGAGGGGTCATGGATTCAGTGCGCTGTTACACGGACGGTATTTCTATCCTTATCTTAAAAATAGTTTGATTTCTTCATTCTCCTTAGTAGTGGACTGGCTTTAAAGCAGGGTTGGGCAAATTTTCTGAATCGCGGGCCACATTGGGCTACAAAAAACTGGCAGAGTGGCCGTGTATGTATATGTAGGACACCCACAGCAAGTTAATGCAAATCAATAAACAATAACTAAGCTAAACATTACATGGAACTTGAAACTGTTACTTCCAGATGCCCGCAAGGCATGCTGGGTAGCCCAGCGGCAACAACAATATGAACAATAACACATCGGATATCGAGAGTATATTGTTTACTTCTTTGTCGACACCATCATGTTGGGGGAAAGAGCACCACAAGCTACCCAGCATGCCTTGCGGCGGGAATGTACGGGTGTTTTTTGGCACGGGTAAGAAAACCGAGAGAGTGTACATACCTCAGGGTAAAATTTCGGGATAATGTGCAACAAAAAACCCCAATCGTACGAAAACTGGGGTGTTTTAAACCCAGACTTTATGCACATAAACCGAGAAAGTGTACTAAAACCAAAGCAACATTTTCGGAAAATGAAAATTTTAGACCAAACCCGAATCAAAAAAAAACCGGGGCATGCAAAAACTGTATTTCTGCACAAAAACTGAGTGTGTGTAGAAAAACCAAAATGTGTCAAAAATATTGAATGAAAGCCGAATAATATGAAGAGTGGGGCGTCCAAAACTATAATGTCTTAGCGCCTCATCTATTTGAAATTAGCCGGCGTGCAGGATGTGGTCTAGAAAGTCTACCGTGTATTCCAACGTGTGTCTATTCTGCGGGGATTATATTTGTGTGCCCACCTGGTGCAGCCGTTGGGACGTGTCGTGTTGTTTGGACAGCGTTTTTGTAAAAGCTGCAGATCGCATCTGACTATTTTGCCGACTCAAGCGTGCCAAAAACAGCGGTGGGCCGGATGAAGACGCTTGGCGGGTCTGATGTGGCCTGCTGGCCAAAGTTTGCCCACCCCTGCTGTATAGTGTCATTTTTAGAACGTATACGTTACATTGATCATTTTTCATCATCATTATTACATTTTTTTTAACGTATTTCTAATGTATGTAAATTCCGTTTATTGTTGTTCCTATGTTATTGTTTCTCTTCAACTGTTACTTTTAATTAAATTTTTTTTCCCTTTCAGCCGTGTTAAAATTGCTTTCAAATGTGCAACTTCTTCGGCCAAATGACTTGTTCCCAGTGACTTGCAAAAACCAGTATCAGTCACCATCTCTGAAAAGGGAACCAGGCAGCGTCCTCTTCGTCAGAAACCCCAAAACCCTTTTTTCTTAAACGACTCGGGAGTACCTTGCGGAACTATGTCTTTGTTTGTCGTTTCCCACAGCGCTCCAATTTACTTGCGGCAATGGACTGTGGGCGTTTCTCACCTTTTTTATTCTGTTGCAACTTTCTTTGGCCCCGTGGTGGGTTATTTAGCAGTCACTCACAATCGTGAAAAGATACAGTAATGGGAAAGCGGGCCTTTTTGTTACGAGTAGCAAAAACTTAACAAATACAAAACGCAAAAACTGAGATGGTGTAGAAAAGAGGCAACATTTGGTGGAAATAGATATATAGATAGATAAAACTGGTTTAACTCAATTGCACTTCTCACAGCCCCCTCTTTGTGCTGCAGCCCATGATGGTCTTCATGCCCTGACACACCTCCTTCATGTTGGTTTTGTGCATCCTCTGTTCTGTTTTCTTTCTGTACTGCTCCTTTGCTGCCCTTGGCTGGACTCTCATTCCTTCTGTACCCGCATAAGCGCTTGCTTGTCATCAAATACTGAACAAAAAACTAATCACACCAAAACTGATGCCTTCAAAAGCCAAGGTTTTTGCATGAAAATGCAATTTTTGCATTTGGCAAAAATGTTTTTGCACCAATACGAGACAGTATACACAAACTGAGGCCAAATTTGGTGAAAATATAAGACAAAAACCTAATCGCACAAAAACACGGCAAAAAGCGCGGCAAAAAGCGCGGTAAAATTTGGCTAAAAAAGTAAAAAAAATAATAATCATACAAAACTGGGTCATACAAAAAGCATAATGAACGACAGTGTACAAGAACCAAGGCAAAATGTGGTTAAAAATTTAAAAAAAAAACGAATCTTATGGAAACAGGGCGTACAAAAAGTAAAATTAGGTGAAAAAATTCAACAAAAAATCAACCATACCAAAACTGGGGAGTTTAAAAAACAAGGTTTTTGCACACAAACTGAGACGTTGTAAAAAAACCCCGCAAAAATTTGGGAAAAATATTTTTGCACAAAAACTGAAAAACGAGAACCAAATCATACGGACACAGAAGTGTACAAAAACCAAAAATTGAGACTATGTACAAAAACCCTAGTAAAATTGAAAAAGTGTCCAAAATATTGAATGAAAGCCGAACAATATGAAAAAAGGTTAGCGCCTCATCTACAGTATTTGAAATGAGCCGGCGTGCACGATGTGGTTGTTAGTAGTCCGCCTAGAAAGTCCGCCGTGTATTCGGACGCGTACTGCACGTGTGCGTATTCTCTATTTCCTGTGCTCACCCGTGTGGCTGCGTTTGTGCACCAGCAGCACGTTGATGCTGACGCACGACAGGCCGCAGACGTCGCAGCTGAGCTTCCCCGATGACTGCAGGTGATGGGGGCTCACAAGTCCGGTCAGGTAGGTCCCGTCCGGCGCCGCCCCCGCAGAGACCTCCTCCATCACTGCGCTGTCGTAGCGGGAATAGTCGACCAGCGACAGGTCCTCCGGTTCGTTTGCGTAATCCTTCTCCTCGTCGTTGTCGTCGTCATCCTCCGTCCGGTCTCCGTCGCATCCTTCCTCCATCGCTTCCTCGACGGCCGCATCCTGCTCCTCCATGGGAAGGAACGCTCCTTCTTCCTCAGCCTTGGGATACGTCTCGTTTTCTGTCTCGTCAGATTCCACCTTTATCTCACCTGCACAAAAAACATCTTAAAAGGTTCAAACGATCCCTGCTGGGAATAGAAATGATGTCATATTGGCCCACGGTGATGAATTACCCCAGCAGGGGTGTCCACAGTGTGGCCCACGGCTCTTTTTAATTGTAAAAGTACAATTAAACACGGAAATGAAAAAGAGGTTGGAATATTGAAGAATATAAAGAATATAAAGAAATTGGAATATGAGGAGGAAAAAGATTTAAACGTTTACATTAATGTAAAATAGATATGCAAATTAAATAATCAATCCATGAATAAAAGAAATTATTACAACTAAAAATACTACAATAAAAATAAAATGTATTAAAATATCATATTTATGTAAATATATTGTTATATTTTTTTATTATTTAACTTGTAATTTTGTATTGTGTATTAGTTGTATGTATTTATATATTTACATAAATATTAGGATAGTAAGTAAAATATTTATTAATATATATACAAAAATAAATAATTTGATTCTTTAATTGACTCAATACATTAAATAAATAAATTTTTAAATTATTAATATTAAATTAAATGTATTAAAACATAATTATATTTATATAAATATATTATATATTTATTTTTATTTTGTATTATTTAAATTGTATTTGTATATTGTTTATTAGTTTTATGTATTTATATAATAACATAAATATTAGAATAGTTAGTCAAATATGTATTCATACATACAGAAAATAAATAACTAGATTAATTCATTGACTCAATCCGTTAATTAAATATATTATTACCAAAAAAATATTAGAATGAATTGTTTTGTAATTTGTATTCAATTAAAAATAAAAATGAATGATTGTTGAACAATAAAAAAATAATAATAACAATATTTTCAAAAGTTGTCATATTATCAGAAACAAATACAAAAAGTAGCAGTTTTTGCAAAAATAGGTTGTGAAGAAGTTCTATTGACGATCAAGTCAAAACATGTCGAGAAATATTTGGGGAATAAAAAAACAACAGAAATGAAAAACGAGCAAAAAATAAATAAAATTTACGTAGAAAAAGTTCATGCTAATCAGACGTTTTTCCCGCCAACGTATATGTCGTCCTTCACACAGCTAATGGGTTTCCCAATGTCAGCCATCCGATGCTTGGATTCCTCCTTGATGGAAAAAGTTTGGACACCCCACAAAAGAAATAAACATTCCTGAACACCACCCACAAACATCCAGACTTGTGTCATTTAAGCAAAAAATACTTTCACCGACATTTGCCAAAAATGTGCATCTTTTTTGTAACTTTAACATTTTCTTCTGCCAAAATAGGCTGTTTTTCCCCACAGAATACACCCCCCATTTCCCATAACATTATTAGAGACTTCTAGACATGAACTAACATCCCTATAGTCACCTTTACAATCATATTACCCATTATAATAGATATAATAAGAGAAAAAAAAGACATAAATATAACATAATATAGACTCACACACAGCAAGCATAGGGAAAGTTTCTTCATGTTGTTCTTTTTTTTAACTTCCTGTTGTGCACAGTACTTCCTGCGATGGCTGTTGTCTCATCAATGTAACATTTAGAGCAAAGAAAACCTGTTTATGACCTTCTAAATACATTTTTCAACATTATTAGAGCCTTCCAGACATAAACTAACATCCCTATAGTCAACTTTACAATCATATTAGCTATTATAATAGATATAATAGGAGTAAATAAGACATAAATATGCCTTGCACATAGTTTGCATTGGGAAAGTTGCTCTTTGTGAACTTCCTGTTCTGTGCAGTACTTCACACAGTACTTTCTGTGATGGCTGACAGGAACTAAGATCCTTATAGTCACCTTTACACTCATTTTAGGAGGAGGCTCACTTACTCTGTACAGCTTTGATGCTGGTCAAACGCGCAACGATGAGAAATACATATACAGAAAGTACTTGGTCTAAAATGTACTGCTATTTATCACAGCTGCTACTTTGAAACCAAGACTAGCATCTAGCCAAGGCTGAAGGGGAACTTGTTTTTGGCTGATCATGACGAGTCAGGAGATGTGTGCTGATGATTAGGATAAGCATTTCCTGTGGAGGAAACGAGAACCAGGACAGGTGAACAACTGCAGGCAGCTCCATTCCTCGTTTAAGCCATTTCACTGCAAATGTGTTTGTTTGTTTTGAATCACTGTTATTAGTATCTTTTTACTGCTACATGGCAAGAAAATGGGTCGTTATAGACATTGTTCAGAAGAATGGCGCACTTTGATTAAAAAGTTGATTGGGGAGGAGAAAACTTATGAAGAGGAGCAAAACATTTTGGGCCGTTCAGCTAAAATGATCTCCAATGCCTTCAAATGGAGAGCAAAACCAGAAACACGTGGCAGAAAAGGGAAGACAGCTACCAAAATGGATGGAAGAATAACCAGAATGGCAAAGGCTCAGCCAATGATCAGCTCCAGGATGATCAAAGACAGTCTGGAGTTACCTGTAAGTACTGTGACAGTTAGAAGACGTCTGCGTGAAGCTAATCTATTTACAAGAATCCCCCACAAAATGGAGGAACATTTTGTGGGCTGATGAGAGTAAAATTGTTCTTTTTGGGTCCAAGGGCTGCAGACAGTTTGTGAGACGACCCCCAAACTGTGAATTAAAGCCACAGTACGCAGTAAAGACAGTGAAGCATCTTGATATGGGCATTTTTCTCCTACTATTTATCCCATAGCAAGGATTATGGATCAATTTGCATATGTCCAAATCCTTTAAGAGGTCATGTTGCCTTATGCTGAAAAGGACATGCCCTTGAAATCAACAAGACAATCACCCCAAACACACTAGTAAACCAGCAACATCTTCTTATGTTCTTATGTTATGGGGGGGCCAGTCCAATCCCCGGACCTTCATCCAATGGAGAACTTGTGGGGGGACATCAAAAATGCTGTTTGTGAAGCAAAAGCAAGAAAAGTTGATGAATTGTGGAGTGTTGTTAAAGAATGTTGGAGCGGAAGAACAGCTGAGTTGGTAGAGTCCATGCCACACAGATGTGAAGCACTTAGAAAAAAACAAATATTAGTTTAGTCCTTCACAGGATCGACAAATCCTACAAACCAAAAAAGTTTGTGCAAAATTGTTTTGAGTTTGAAAAGTCAACGGCAGACACTGCTATTTTTTGGACACGCCCCTCTCAACGAATTGGCCAATTGCACAGCCTTAAGAGCGTGCCTATCATGTTTGTTTTCTGAGAATCTACTGCACCTACTGCATGGTAACTTGTTTGCCATGTAGCAATAAAAATATACTAATAACAGTACTTCATCTGGTTAGCCACATTGGACTGCTATACTTGTTTTTATTCGGCAAGGCACTGATCTGCTTAAATATTTAGTAAATACAGTTTACAAGATTCATTGCAACGACCTTGACCAATAGCAGAATAAAAAATTGCCTGTCCCCATTTCCTCAAGTTAGACTTTACTATGAAATATCATAACTTAAATTCCTCAGCAATGCTATTTTTATTTTTACATATTACTTTATTGCAACTATACTTTTAATTTTATTCTCTTAAAAAGGACTCTGAAAATCCACACTTCACTCGCGTCCTTGTCTTTTCACTCCTGTTACCGAAAGATAGTAAGTCACATGGTGCACAGGAAGTTGCATCATTCAGATTCATAGGAAGGCCAGAAAGAAGGTTTATTGCTATCCTCCATGTTTTGGCTGATTCTATGTCAAAAGGTTTCGGCAGCTGTAACGGAATCATTTGCATGACCTCTCGTGAGCGGCTGGTGCGTCAACCAGCCAGCCGCCTGTGAGCTCAGTTCCATCCAAAAACCACAGCGTGGTCTCTGCAGCGAAGGGCCTGCCGGGCGGCCCCCCGTGCTGTGGTGAACGCTCAGAGGTGCTATGGAAACTTTGCACACACAAAGTGCGGAGAAGCCTGATGTAGAGTTCATTGTCTCAGCACAGTCAACCACATCTATGATGCACAAGTAGAGCGGGGCTTTCGGAAGCCTGCCTCGCGGGATGGATTTTTAAAATGAAACTAGATAAACATTCACCCATGCGCTGAGGTACAAAAGTATACGGACTATGCCACTGTTTGCGTACGAGTACTACTTTGTACAGTACAGTGATGCCTCGTTTATTGCAGTTTATTGGTTTCAGACACAACCAATTTCCATTAAGTAGGATTCCTTATTTACAAATCCAACTTTTTTGGGTTTTTTTATGTTCACTGATTTTAACTTTATTAGAGCCCTCTAGGCATGAGCTAACACCCCTATAGTCATCCTTACACTCATACAACCAATAAAGTAGTAATAATAAGACATAATAGAGACTAAAACATAATTAGCATTGGGAAATGTCCTTCTTGTTGTTCGTTTTTTCTTCTTGTTCTGTACACTACTTCCTGCAGTGGCTATCGTGCATCAATGTAACATCTAGAGCAAAGAAAACCTGTTTACGACCTTCTAAATATGGGTTTTAACATTAGTAGAGCCCTCTATGCATGAACTAACACCCCTTTAGTCACCCTCACACTCCTATTACCCAATATAGTAGAAATAATAAGACATAATATAGTTTCACACAAAATTAGCATTGGGAAAGTTCCTTGTTGTTTTTTTAAATTACTTCTCGTTCTGTACACTACTTCCTGCAGTGGCTATTTTCTCATCAATGTAACATCTAGAGCAAAGAAAACCTGTTTACGACCTTCTAAGTACGGGTTTTAACATAATCAGAGCTCTCTAGACACAAACTAACACCCCTATAGTCACCCTCACACTCATATTACCCAATATAGTAGAAATAATAAGATAAAATAAGGCATAATATAGACTCACACATAATTATCATTGGGAAAGTTCCTTGTTGTTCTTCTTTTATTACTTCTTATTCTGTATAGTACTACCTGTGTTGGCTATCATGCATTAATGTAACATTTAGAGCAAAGAAAGCATGTTTAAGACCTTCTAAATACGGGTTTTAACATTATTTGAGCCCTCTAGACATGACCTAACACCCCTATAGTCACCCTTGCACTCACATTACCCAATATAGTAGATATAACAAGATAAAATATAGACTCACATATGGGAAGGTTGGTGTAATATTGTATAATACATCTAATTACCAATTAATTATTGTGATTTTGGAAATAGGCTCCCCCCACACTTTGTTTGCAAAACATTTTTCAAATCACAGAAATGTCCTGGCATTAAAGCGAGCGATAGAGCCCACCTTTAACGCAGTGCGGTACGTTCTCTTTCTCCTCCAGCAGCTTCGCGTCTGCACCAGCAGTGCATTTGTCTGAAAAAAGACAGACACCATTGCTGTAAAAACCCACAAATATGGCGATGGGGGTACACTTCAGCAGTGTTATGAAGGAACAAGACACTCACTCATCCCATTTCTTTCACATCCAGGGTTCTTGTCTGCGTTCATGATGGAAAACAGTGCTCTGCAATGAGAAGTCTGCTATTTGATGAAAAGGCGGTGGTTTGTGAAAATAAGGAACATTGTTCTGACTGGTAGCAAAGCCTAAAAAAAAGGATATTTTTAGCATAACTAAGACTGTAGAAGGTCCACGCTTGATTGCTCGACCCTGTCACCACATGTGGATGATGTTCACTGCACACGTATTTCCTGCCGTGCTTGCACCTAAATGTAAAACATCTTCCCACGCCATCAGACACCAACGCTTGCAAAAGATTTTATGATTTCTGGCGCTTTTTGCACAATTTCTATATAACATATGTCACCAACGGTGTGCGTGAGCGTTATAGTCTCCATGACAGATTTTATAAATAATATATACCTTTAAATTCATAATACACTCCTCACTGGTAGCATGGTGAAATTATGAATTATGATTCCCCCCCCCCCGAATGACCAAAAAGTTGACCTTAAAAATGACACAAAAGTCACAACTTCAATGTAGTTGGAAAGCACGGGCAAGTCCAAGTCTTACCTGCTGATGATGAGCTGGAGTGGAAGATTCCACCTTCCACCACTTGGTGTGAAGAAGGAATAAATGCAATATCACCACGCAGGCTCCAGGAGAAGATCCCTTAAAGGGGCAAGAACACATTTCAAACAGGGTGGACCGACAGCGTTCCGAATCATGTTTAAATTCACACTGAAATAACCCACGGACTCCTCCACAGTTTGAGTGCAAACATTTGAAGCATAACACATTTTGTGTGTTTATCACTGGCAATCGTGGCGAACTGTAACGTGGCTACGTGGCTGGAAGCGTGTGTGCGTCACAAGGAGCAACACCGCCATCTGGTGGCTAACAAAAACTTTTCTCACCACCAACAGCACTGGAGAGTCAACATAACAACAAAAAAAGGCAACAATGGGGGCCGACTTACCGTGATTCAAACACAAGCAACGTCTCACAAACACTGACTATCGATTTCCCCCCTTCAATTTAAAGTACGTTTTTATATTCCTCTTATAGTCTTAATTCCCGTGCTCAAAACGACATCAAAAGGCCTAATCGATCACGATAATTGCCACTGCTCCCCCTTCCCTTTAAAGCGATAGACGGTTCCTAATTACTGCGCATGCGCAGATTGATTCCGGAATACCGCAGCAAAACATGTAAGGACGAGAGGTAAACATGAAGTGTTGTTTAGGGTTCCCTGACATGATTTAGCAACCTCGCTTAAACACGTCATGCATTGTTTGTTTGTAATTATCTTCTGCATTGTTTGTCTTTTTTTTTATTTGCAAAAAATACGTTTATAGTTCATGGCGGCAACTGGTTGCCGCAGCAAAAAGTGACGTCACCGGGATGACGCCTCTCAGCTAAAGCAGAGTAAACAAACGCTTCTCCAGGTACATTATCGACTGGATTTTTCGTCAACCTAGCAGTCTTCCCAAAACATTGTGTTGCTGCTGGATGTTAACAGTATCCGACTGATACTGTCAGTTTGTTTGCTTTTCCAAAAGAGGAAGGTTTAAGAGAATGAGAGACAGACGGAAGCCCACCTTGAGTTTCTGTTGTTTTTTGCAGTATTCATTTCACGGACGACTGCTTTGATGCAACACCTTTACAAGAAGCGTTAGAAAGTGTGAAAGATGCTATTCCGCCAGCAGAACGCTCAGGAGAAACTAAAAAGACAAGAACGATCACCGCGTCACGGTTGCCACAGAGCAGAGTAACTCATGTCTTGTTAACATATTGCGTTCTAAACACTATTCCACCATAGCGACAAGGCAGCAAAGCGTCATACATGTTATATAAACATCTCTTCACAGCAATATGTTGACTGATTTATGAAGTAAATAATACAGGGGCTATAATCAGCCCTGTACACTCATGAAGATGTCGATTTAGAACAAGAATTGAAGGATAAGCAACTCTAGAGTAATTTACAAGTACCCTTCTGGGTTTTGAAGGCGACCAGTCTTCATTGCCAAGCTTTGGAACATAATTAAAAACAATATATAGCATATTTAAGCTAAGCTGATGAATCGTTTAAGCCGATAACACATTTGGAAAGCAGGGGAAAAAATGGCCTAAGTTGCTTACTCACCTTTTATGAAGATTGAAATGAAAATTAAAAACAGAAAAGGTTTTGTCAGCACATTACAAGGATGTGAAGGCCCCCACATGACAAAATACGCCCCTGCTTGCAGGAAAAAATGTCATCAAACACAGCAGACAAACGTTACAAGAGCAGGAAATGCATATTTTCCAACAATTGCATTTGAAAACAAGCTGAATTTATCCAGAAAAGTGAGGGTAATTAAATTAAATTCTGGTGTTACGGTTTGCTCGCGGGACATACCAACCGTGTTACTTTGCTGGTGTGCTAGTATTATGAAGGCCTGACAGGTAGTATCAGCATCAGAGCGATAATAGCATGATTTGGTTGATATTTTTCACTTCTCGTCTATGATTATTCTCACAAATATCCGTGTCGCTTTTGTTGTTGATATTGATATTGTCCTCCGATTTTGGATCAACACTTTTGCAGTACTAGTGACTGTTGTAATCATTAGATCCCCATCTGTCTTCAATTGCCTTTGTTCAGTTTTTGACACAATCAAGGTTTAATCCCTAAATATGCCTCACACGCGTATCAAACACATTACAAGTATGAGAGTGTTATGATAGCGTGAGATGATGCATGGACAGATGGAATCGGAGTCACGGTGTAGCCTTTCGCCTGGTTGTCAGGCTAGCGCTATTAATTAGCAGGCTAGAGAATAAATAGAAACCCATCGAGAACTGGACGTTTTACCTAATTATATATTATATTATTATGTATGAATACGTTTATTATTGTTCTCTTATTTTTCTCGTCTTGCTGTGATTGTTTTATTCTGTAATCAAGTGATTTTGGGAGAGCTGCTTGAAACCTACATTTAAAAATACACTGCAGTATTCTGTGCAGCGTGTGAGAACGAAGAAGGTGCGTTCAAGGACCGTCAAACAGTGGGACAAATCGCCGCTTGCATTAACCATGAAAAAGAGGAAAAAAAACTGGGGGATTTCTAACGGTATGTTTTTTTTTGAATAAAAAAATAGTCCATGTTTCCAATATTGATTGACAGACTTTTTTGAAGTACACGGGAAATTGCTTTGTTACAGTAGGTCACTTGTAGAAGAAAAAGACAAGACACTTTTAAATTTAAAAAATGCAATGCAACATGAATAAAATAATATATAATATTATATTGCATTATATTACATAAGTACAATATAATAGAGTCAAATAATAAGTACCAAAGAGAACATGAGATAAACTATCACAAATAGTGTGTAAAAATATGGCAATGTACTTGCGATTAAATGTGATTAACTATGAGTTAAATATGGACAATGTGCGATTAATCACGATCAAATATTAAAAATCACTTGACAACCCTAAACACAATATAGGACAATGTAACAATATCAACAAATATAATGTAACAAATATTTTTATTACATAGAATTGTTTAAGCAAAATGAAATCTATAGTGCAAAATAAGTACGCAGAAGCAAAAACTACAAAAATCCTTTGGCTTTTTGGTGCCTGAGCCTTGTTTCTTGTGTTTGTGGTCATATTTTTACAAAGCAGGTGCTGCATATTTGAGAAAAGTAAACATACATGTCAGTGTACTCACATCGGTATCAATCCATTACCAATACTACCTACTGATATTGACGCTATGGATATTTGGACGGCTACACCCGCCCAAACCCCCACCCCCTCGCCACCCCTTGGCGCACATGAATTGTGCAGGCTTTGAAGCACCCACCTGAGACGTGGGGCTTGGCGGATGCCCATGGCACACCGTGGCAACCAGCCACCCGCCAGGGGCAAAGAAAAAACCTCACAAAGGCAAGTACAAGACATGCAAGGTTTCCATGGTAAAATGGAGGCGGGACGGTGGGTGCGTGGGTGGGTGGGTCCTTGGGGGGGACAAATAGATGCATACTAAATCTATCTTTTAAAACCCTTATTCACTGGATCGTTCATTATCCAGAACACACTTGCGGCGTTGTTAAAGTCACCCTGCACTTGTAAGGGTGGAGAGGCGGTCTTACGGGGGCTGGGGGGCTCTCCCTTTTATTGCCGCCCACTAGCAAATGACAACATGTGGTCGGAGGCCTGCAGACTCTTGCAAACGAGCGTTTGCTTCTCGGTGCTGTTGTCAAGACGGAGGGAGGAAAGCACCCGGCAGAGAGAGTCCAATTGGTGTTTGCGAGCATGGGGGAGAGCGAGCGAGCGCGAGCGAGAGAGCTTTTCTCTGCTAAGCTTTTCAGCTCCTCTCTCACTGTAAAAAAGAGGCGTGTCCAGCCGGGCCAGTATAAAGTCCAAAGAGAGCCACTCAACTTGAGCCATTCTTTGCACTGCCAGCATTAGCAGAGGCTGCAGCTGTTATTCTCTGACCGGACACTTTCTACACCTGGGTTTTTTTTTTGGGGGGGTGGCCCTTTCGGCAACCGGACTGGAGACTCGAGTGGATATTCATTTGCCGGCCAAGAGCACGCTTGTATTTCTTGCCATGTCCCACTGAATCAGTACAGACAAGGCCACTGAGTCCCTGCACTTGAAAATATCCAAGACCATCCTGGACAAAAGAGTTTCTCTCAGACCCCCATTGTTGGTCTCCAATCTGCAGTTGGAGTGATAAAGAAGCCCCCCACAAGGGACCGTAGCTCCGTGCAAAGGATCGTGTCCAGGTGCTGCCATGGCGCATGGTGGCGGCGCGGCGGCCGCTCCATCCCAGTGGGGCCTGTGGGCTCTCTCAGCTCTGACGCTGGCAGCGCTGTGCGTGTCCGACCAGGCCATTCGCTGCCCGGTGTGTTCCGAGGAGAGGCTGGCCGGCTGTCAGCTGCCCGACAACTGCGAGGAGACGGTGCGAGAGCCTGGCTGCGGCTGCTGCCCCACGTGCGCCCTCCCGAAAGGGGCGCACTGCGGTGTCTACTCGCCGCGTTGCGGCACCGGCCTGCGCTGCTACCCGCCGCGGGGGATCGAGAGGCCACTGCACTCGCTCATGCACGGCCAGGGCGTGTGCACCGATGAGAGAGAGGTGGAGGAAAACTCAGGTAAGCCAATGATATGGGTAGCGATACTTACTCACGCAGACCTGGGGTGGGCGTGTACCTATGAGGATGGCATACCACTCACGACCCATTTTGGCCTTTGTTTGAGCTAAACGTATTTAAGGGGATGGGGGCGGCGAGGTGGTACGAGGAGGCGCCAAAAGCAAGACTGTAATGGAGTCCACGTAATCAGTATCACCACGCATTTCTGTTTGTGTTTGCTGGGGCAGTTTTACGCAGGGCCTTATCTGCAACCCCAGCCCCGGTTCAGTGGACTTTAACGCCTCTGCCCCCCGCCAGATGTAATAGTCTCTGCTGTTTGCCGTCCTCTACGCTTACCAAACAGCGTGACGTCCGATTCCATTATTCCGTGCGAGGCAATTGTTATTGAGTGTCAGAGACTTTTATTGGAGCCAGACCATCCCCCTCGGATGGCCTGGTAAAAAGGTACAGGCTCTCAGCTCCAGCCAGAACAACAAAGAGTTGGATCAGACATTATAAAACTCCCAGGACGCTCATCTCCAGTGCAGCATCTGTTTCCACTGCCCCCCGACCCCCCCAACTTGAAGCCCTAACAAGCCTTCGAGTGCATCGCCCACCGCGTCCAGCTCCTGCAGGAGGATGAGCTCATCGCCACTCTTTCTGCCAGAGCTGAAATGAGAGCCTTCTGCTCTCAGCGCACGGCCAGCATAGGTTAGGCCGGCGCATAGCGTGACTAAAAGGAATCAGAAAGGCGAGGAAAGCTGTTGGAGTATGAAAATAAAAATAAAAAGCACTCCCCTGATTTCCCCTCAGAAACTGCAAATTGAACTGGAGTGGGATATTATACACCAGGAGGGTTGACCTCTACCTTAAAGGGCAAAGGATCCTTTGCTGAGTTGAAAAGTTCACTTTCTGATGTTCTGTAATCTGACTACTTTGTTCTGCGAGGCTCCTTACCCTTGGAGCCTGTCATAACAAAGCCGTGCCTGATATGCTGTAAATCAATTCTTCTGGGCAGCGGCTCAGATCCGCCGCACAGGAATGGTTCGTATAAATCGCAGCGGTAGAGAGCGAGAGAGAGAGAGAGAGAGACAATCAACAAGCAAACAAAAAGCACGAGAGGAAGAAAAAGCAACTGAGGTTTCCTTGATGCATTATTGAACGCCAGCGTCTGACGCTTCCTTGCTCCTGCTAACACGTAAGGTACAAGTGGAAGAAAACACAAGAAATCTGCACTGGAGGTCATGAAAATACAGTCAAACATTGGTTTTCCTGATTAATCGGTTCCACAAAGTCGGTCTGAAACCGTTCTGTTTTTCTAGAAAACAACGGAAATTCCATTCGTCCGTGCCAGAAACCCCGAAATAGTAACGCAAAATCTAAAAGTTCCACCTGCCGAAAATGAGTACTAAACAAATTCAGTAGAAATTGCGAGTGAACGCTGAAGCCAAACTGAAACACGCTGAACCTGAGGATGGAACCAGCAACCACCAGGTTGGGAGATAATCACGCTACGCCCTGAGCCACGCCACTGTGCACGGAATAGGCCTACTGGTGAATGTAATGTTACATGTAAAATGAATTTCCACCAACAGAAGGCAACATTAAAAGTTTCCATTCATTTTCAATGGAAAAGCATGTCACAGAAAATCTGGGAATTTTCAGAAATATCCTGATAGGTGATACGTCCTTGAGAGCGGACACAAAAAAATGGAGGAATTTGAAATGTTGGAAAGTAAAAATGCAGACTGAATGTGGAAATGTGTCAATAAGTAAAATGATTGCAGATTGAACCAGCAACCACCAGGTTGGGAGATGACCACTGTAGGCCCTGAGCTACGCCACCATAAGCGACATCGAAGTCCTGATGAGTGGACAAAAAATTTAGCAATTTGAAATGTTGGAAAGTAAAAATAAAGACCGGGTGTGAAAAGGTGTCAATAAGTCAAATGATCCAGGACCGAACTAACAACCATCAGATTGGGAGATGACCGTTCTAGGTCCTGACCTATGCCATCATGCACAGTATAAGCATATTCATGTAATGTACAGAATAAGCATAATTTTTCTTGTAATGTTACATGAAAAATGAATTTCCACCAACAGAGGGCGTCATTGAAATGGTCCATTCATTTTCAGTGGGAAAAAATGTCACTGAAAATATTGGATGATGGAAAGTTTGGGAATTTGAAGAAAAGTCCTGACAGACTACATGTTCTGTTGAGCAGACAAATTATAAACACAAAAGTATACTGTAAATGCAGACTGAATGTCAAATGTATCAACGATGAATGATTACAGCTGTGAGGATCGAACCAGTAACCATTGGATTTGGCAATGACCTCTACCTTATGACCCATGCCTCCCATGTAATGAAAAATACATTTTTTCCACCAGTAGGGGATGCCAAATGAACTAACCATTTCAAAATTAAAATTGTCAAAAAATAAACAAAATTACAGTAAATGCAAATTTAATATATATATATATATTTTAGATAAAACAGATAGAATTACCTAAACATTTTGATTTTGAATTGGTTTGAATCAGTTGAAAAGTGAGGGAGGAGTGGTTGTTTCCCAAACCGATGGTTGCTAGTTCTGTCCCCAGTCCTACCGTAATAATTCAACATATTTATGCATTTCAACCCTTAGTCTGGATTTTTCACATTGCAACATTTCAAATGTGGGTGTTTTTTCTCCAACAACTATCTTTTGTCAGTTGTGAAACGCCTCAAACCATTCCAACATCAATATGTTCAGCTCATTCAGGACGTGTGGGCTCTACATCCGAACTTCCATAATTCCATACCCCATCCTGCGGTAATCATTCAACTTATTTCCTGCTTATTTCAACATCCAAGTTTGCAATTTAACTTTCTAACATTTCAAACCTGGTATTTTGTTTGCTCACAGGAACATAATCCATTCTGCTGATTGTTATTACATGTCATAGAGTGGTGGTCACCAAACCTGGCGGTTGCTGGTTCCATCCTCCGTCTGTAAATAGATTTCAACACGTCTACATTTAATTTCAGCATTTCAGCAGTAGAAGCATGTAGCTTCTACTGACCTTGTTTATACATTACATTGAAAAATTGCTTCCATTTTTGTCCTTGCAAAACGCTGTGATATTTATTTATAATATTTCCAGAAAATAAGGTGTCTTTTTTTTGGATGAAGGTTGAAATACGGGACATTTATGGAAAACTGTTTCAACAGGAAGGCGAGGGGAAATGAGGGCTAAGGAGCGTTCACAGGTACAGACAGAAACAGGTCACGACATCCCATAATAAGGGGTTGTCAGGCTCGGTAACAACACTTTGCCATACAAGCTTTCAAAGTTCCTCTCCTTCACATGCTGACCATCAGTTCATAAATTCCACCCAATTTGTATTGTAACCAATTTCCAAGCACCATCTGCTTTCCGGGACTAATGTTCAAAACAGATGTGTACAGCATCTCTCTTTGAAAGCCTGTCATTCCTCCGAATCAACAAGTCAGCGTGCGCGTCGGCATCTGGTCCAACAATTCTCCCGGTGTTGTGTTATTACACTGGTGGTCCGTGGGTTGGCGACCAATTCCGAGTTTTAGTGTCACGCTAAATCAGGGGCGGGCAAACCTTTTGACGGGCGGGCCCTATCGGGGTAAAGAATTTGACGGAGGCGTCGTCTGTGAATCGTGAGTCATAAAACAGCAAAGACGTACTTGCTCACGGTGCAACGAATCGAAAACGTCAAGTTAGCGCATAACATGAATCAGCTACTACTGCTACGTGGGTAATAAACAACTAAAGAGCTAAGAACGTAACTTGAACTGTTATTTCCAAATGCTAGCAAGGCATGCTGGGTAGTCCAGCCGCAACAACAGTTATCCAGGGTATGTTAAATCCTCCTTCTTTACATCTCTGACAATGATGGTGGAATAGTGTTTTTCTTTTTCCGTCTGTACTATTCCTGTGTCGGGCGGGTACTATTTCACCCGCAGAATAGCATTCTTTTTCAAAATGCGTCTATACCGTACCTGCTTGCAAATGCTTCTTGTAAAGGTGTTCCATCATAGCAGTCATCAGTGAAATGACCACCGCAAAAAACACAACTGGAGGTGGGCTTCCATTTGTATCTCGTTCGCTGCACTAAATCGTCCTCTTTTGGAAAAGAAAAAAACTTTACAGTATCACTCAGATACCGTCAACATCCAGCAGCACCGCAATGTTTTGGCATGACTACTATTTTGACGAAAAATATACCTACATCAAAAAGCGCTTACTTACTCTGCATACTGATGTCACTTCCAGAAACTTTGCTGAGTTCGTCCGCCATGAACTTAAATGTAATTTTGGCAAAACTACCCTTTGCTTTCCGAGAACGAACAACGCAGAACATTTGTCAGTCGTGTCAGTGACCCTTCAAGCCAGTCTCGTGTTTACTGACCAAAAATTACCTTTTTAACGACTTCATGGGAGCGTGTCCTCGTAAACCGAGGACCACCGGTATTCCCACATTGATCCAGAGATTGTGGGTGAAAAGTCGAACACCCTGAGGCTAGTACTGAAGAAGATAGAATCAACCCTCTATTCAGGATAACTTCTGCTCTGTATCCTCTCCATATTGATTGAAGGTTTCGTAAGCCTCTCCGTGTATCGTGTGTTTTGCTTACTTTTGGATGGTGTGGTGCAGCATTTGTACAGCTGTGGCTCTTACGTAGAAGTAAGTGTGATCAGCTACTTGCCGTCCTTTGGTACAATTGGACCCCCTTCCATTGCTGGAGCTGAGAGATCCACAAACAATCCAGTGTTGAACTCTCAGGAACACAGTGAATCCCCAGGAGACGGGAGGTCAGCCATGAACCGATTGGCTGGCTACAACAACAATCCGGGGGGTGGGGTGGGGGGAAGTTACGATCCAGACAAACATGAATTACATGCACATTCCGAAAAGTTTATTTGACGCATTTATCAAGTTAAATATCACCAATGCACTTTTACTGTTTATTACTCTCCAGGGTGCTGGAGAGAAGGGCACGACCGTTAGTCGAACCTCGGTTACAGGAGCTGCAATGTGGTTTTCGTCCCGGTCGTGGAACACTGGACCAGCTCTACACCCTTGCAAGGGTACTGGAGGGTATGTGGGAGTTTGCCCAACCGGTCTACATGTGCTTTGTAGACTTGGAAAAGGCATTCGACCGTGTCTCTCCTGGTGTTCTGTGGGGGGTGCTCCGGGAGTACGGGATCGCTGGCCCGCTACTACGTGTCCTTCGGTCCTTGTACAATCGAAGCAGGAGCCTGGTTCGCATTGCCAGCAGTAGTCGCACTTGTTTCCGGTGAACGTTGGCCTCCACCAAGGCTGCCCTTTGTCACCGATTCTGTTCATAATCTTCATGGACAGAATTTCTAGCCGCAGTCAAGGTGTTTAGCGAGTCCAGCTTGGTGACCTTAGGATCTCGTCTCTGCTATTTGCAGACGATGTGGTCCTTATGGCCTCATCAGGCAATGACTTTCAGCGTTTACTGGGGAGTAAAAGCAGCGGTTTGCAGCTGAGTGTGAAGCTTCTGGGATGAGACTCAACACCTTCAAATCTGAGGCCATGGTTCTCAGTCGGAAATGGGTGGACTGTACCCTTCGGGTTGGGAGTGAGTAGCTTTGGTTCAAGTATCTTGGGGTCTTGTTCTTGAGTGAGGGATGGTTGGAGTGTGAGGTTGACAGACGGATCGGTGCAGCGCCAGCAGTAATGCGGTTGATGTACCGGACCGTCGTGGTGAAGAAAGCTGAGCCGGAGGACAAAGCTCTCTGTTTACCGATCGATCTACGTTCCCACCCTCACCTATGGTCATGAGTTATGGGTCATGACCGAAAGAACGAGATCGCAGATAAAAAGCGGCGGAAAAGAGTTATCTTTGTAGGGTGGCTGGACTCACCCTAAGAGATAGGGTGAGGAGCTCGGCCATCCGGGAGGAGCTCAGAGTAGAGCTGCTGCTCCTTCAAATTGAGAAGAGCCAGTTGAGGTGGCTCGGGCATGCCTCCCGGGTGCCTCCCTGGTGAGGTGTTTTGGGCATGCCCAGCCGGGAGAAGGCCTTGGGGAAGACCTAGGACACGCTGGAGGGACTGTGTCTCACAGCTGGCCTGGGAACACCTTGGTGTCCTCCCGGTGGAGCTGGAAGAGGTCGCCGGAGACCGGGAAGTCTGGACTTCCCTACTGGGACTGCTGCCACCGCGACCCAGACCCAGATAAGTGGAAGAAAATGGAATGGATGGAATGGCAGGCTGCATGGTGTCTGAGTGGGTAGCATGTTGACCTCACAGTCAGGAGATCAGGGTTTGAATCTCCGTTGGGCATCTCTGTGTTGAGTTTGCATATTCTCCTGGTGTGTGCGTGGATTTTCTCCGGGTACTTCGCTTTCCTCCACATTCAAACACACAAAAACATGCATGTTAGGTTGTGAGTGTGAATGTTTGTATGGGTGCCCTGCGATTTACTGGCGACCAGTCCTGGGTTTATTCCGCCTCTCGCCCAAAGTCAGCTGGGATAGGCTCCAGCATACCCTAATGAGGATAAGCGGCACAGAAAATGGATGGATGGATGAACATGTCCAAAAAGGAGTCAGAAGAAAGAGAGTTTATTTGAAGTTACTCAACCTTGGTTAGGATTGGAAATGTAGTTTTATGAGGGATTATTACACGTGCACATTTGCATAATTCAGTAAATCCAATAAGGAGTAGGAAGAAGCAGAGTTTATTTAATTCCTATCCTTATTCATGTATCGTACTCCTCATCAGGAGTTTTCTAATAGATTCCCACATTTACTGTAATTTCATATTTTTGCAGACAATTTTACTTTTGAAAATGAATGGGCAATTTATTTGTTGCCCCTTGCCGGTGCTATTACTGGTGTAACATTCCGCGTATTCTACAGGCTAGCCGAGATGGTAGATTGGCTTGTCTCCCAACCCGGTCATTTGCTGGTTCGATCCAAAATCCTCAGTGTAATTAACATACAATATTTATACATTCACACAACAATCACTCCCCATTTTTGCATTCCTACATGTCAAATTCCGCCTTTTTTGTTAAGGTTTTTCCTAAACATTCCCACATTTTTCACAATTCAATATTTTGCGTGGAATTTTTCCCACAGTAGCATGGCTGAAGTCGCAGGGTGGCGATCTCACATGGTTGCTAGTTCGCTCCGAAATTCTCAGTGTAATTGTTCAACTTATTTATACTTTTCAACAATCGTTGCCCATTTTTCTATCCCAACATGTCAAAATCCGCTTTGTCCACTTCCACCATCAAAATGTTCAGGACTTTCCTAAATAGTTTTTTTCCACAATTCAATATTTTTAGTGAAATTTTTCCCATTGAAAATGAATGGACAACTTCAATGTTGCTCCCTATTGGTGGAAATTCATTTTACATTTAACATTGCACGTCACATTTTGCTTATTCTATTCTTGTTCTGAGGTCGCAGAGTGGCCATCTCGCAACATGATGGCTGCTGGTTCAATCCCCTGTGGGTGAATAGATGTCACTACATGTCTACAGTTTTTCCCAGAGGCCACATTTCTCTTCTGTTTTTGAAAAATGGTTGTACTTTATTGGGGGACAAATTGTTGTTAGCTTTGCTGTATTCATTGTAGGAGAATATATACCAGATGGGTACATTTCCATACTTGTGATGTAAGGAACAGAGGGTTTGACGTTATGTATTGTGCCCTTTTTTGTGGTATGTTTTGTGAATGAACCCTGCGTTTTGTACTCATTTCCAGATTTCGCCACACAACACTCCAAATATGTAAGACCAGTGAAGTTCAGACTGTGGCGTGATTTGCGGTCCAGAACGCCGTGTGCTTTACCCGCTATTGAAGTGCTTCCTGCCACTTTGTGTTGTATTGTTTTCATGTGAGATTGAATTATTTGATCTATTATGACTCCTAAAAAATGTGTCTGTGTTCATCCGCCCTGTCAGTGTCTACACCCCATCTAGATTTATTTGTCTTTGAGTGTTGTTTCTACAATTGCCAAGTAGCTTTGGTTTTATTTAAGCTAAATGAAAGCCAGCTTTTTCGTTTGTACATTTCCACTGTGGTTATTAGCTCCTGTGTGTTCTTCCCTGAAATGCAGTCATCAGGAAATAATAGTCATTTTAAGTGTTTCCTGAACTTGCAGATGCTATTGTGTGAATTTTCTTTCTCTTCTTCTTCTCATTTACTCATTTACTGTGCACGTCAAAAAGTGGTTCGATCTTCAGTCGGTCAATGGAGTTCCACACATCTAGGATACTTCTACATTTCGCTTTGGTATTCACACACAATTTCTACTAAAACCGCTTAATCTAGTAAATAGGTTAAATACAAACAAATGCAGTCGCGGGTTTGACCCTTGGGGTACGCCGCAAGCTATGTCCAAGCATGATGACGACCTGTCCGCTCATCGTTTGTGAAGTAGTGGAAAAGCAACCCCTTGATGCATGGGAGATTGTATGCTTAATTAAAGGAACGGCTACATTCTGACAGAAACATTGTACAGTATATTGAATGAATATTGACACTATGGTTTTCAGTATTCTGTTTCCTCCTTGTACCTGGTAAGAGTTAATACTTTGCCCGAGTTCTTGTTCTGCTTTAAATGTAATGTTACGGACAAATTTAAGGTCATGAACATTTATGCTTTCCAGTCCAGCTGGTATGATCCTTAATATTGTCCAAAACAATCATGCCTATGATGGCAGGTACTTTGGATTCTTCCATTACACACTTCAACTGCATTTCACAGTTTTAGGTGTGGTGTTGGTATTTCTTCCGTTCAGTGCATGTTTCAGTGTTTAGATCCGCTTCCGTCCCATTTTGATTGCAAAGCGTGGGTCACCAGTTGCTTTGTAAGGACAACACCCAGTTCATCTGGTTCTCCCGTTCTGGGGATTCATTCCAACCAATCCCGGTCACATTTGATCTGCTCCTTCTCTTTCATTTCCTTCTTGAGAGATGATTAAAAAAACTGGCCGGGCGCTGATATGTTTATCGATAAAATATTTGTTTTTAAATTACATTTTTAAATAAATGATGTTAATTGTTTGCCTTTGTCACGCAGTCTTCTACATCTGTCTGTGGATCTATCTTTTTTTTGTAGTTTGTAGTCTCCTGTGATCTGCAATCTCCATTCTTTGCCCTGAAATATCTTTTTATTGATCCCATTTCCCCAGTTATCTCTTTAATAACTGGTTTATTAGCGTGTGAAAGGCCATTAAGTCAAATGTTCACTGCTGCATCTATTATCCCTTCCATCCCTCCGTTCTGAGTCTCATTCTGCTTATTTGAGAGCTAGGTCGAGTGGTTGTTTCCCAACCTGACTGTTGCTAGTTTGCCTCGTGATACCACTGTCATTGTTCAAATTTGTTATACGTTTTGCCATTCGGTCTGTATTTTTCCTTTGAGTCCGCAAAAAACAAACAGACAAATTAAATGGTGTCCCCAATTGTGAAAAATCTATTTACTATAATTCCCAGTGTATAAGCTGCTACTTTGTTCTTATACTGTGAGTACAACAGTGTGGCTAATTTATGGCCATGTTCTAGTCGTGTTCTAAACTACTACGACTACTCGTTTAAATACTGTGCCACTCGCGAGTCAGTGAGAAAATGGTATCTCTTTCTGTGGCAGCGGCCAGTCCCGAGCTACAAGAGAACTCTCGATGAGCTTGTCGACCCATCGGAAATTGAGGGAGGTCGTAACTCAACACAACATTCGGACTCGCGGTGTTGTCTTAGAAAGAACGCTAAAATCGTCACACAGCAACTGAGCACCCAAAAGTTAGGTGAGAAATATATGAGCCAAGTACCAATAGGAGTGTAGAAAAATAAAAATAACAACCATTTTAACGACTTCCCATCATGCACTGCTTCCCAGCAAAGAAGTTCATTCAGTGGCATTACTGGCAATGACGGCCTCTCTCTGGGGACCTCCTGCGATTTCCGATGGGTCGATAAGCTTGCTGTGAGTATTCTCAAAGCTCATGATTGGCCCCTGCTAAAATAAAGTGCTACCTGGTCCTTGAGACATGGGCATGTGCGGCTTATACAGTATATGTACAAATCTGTTTTCCTCTCTAAATTTAGTGGGTGTGGCTTAAACACAGAAAATTACGGTCTATTTTTCATTACTGTAACATACCACTAATTCTCCAGGGTGAGCCAGGTCATCTCCTTACCCAAAGGTTGCTGGTTCAATCCTCTGTTCAACATATTTCAACAGTTTAACAATTATTCCCCATTCAAAAATTCCGCCATTCGCTAACTACTCCCACATTTTTAAGGGCTTAAAACCATTCCAACATCAAAACACTTATTCTGGAGATGTATGCTATCTAGCAGAACTTTTTAAAAAATGCTGTTTGCGGTGCCTTCTTTTTTTCGAAAATGCATGGACAATTTAAATGTCGCCCCCTATTGGTGGAAATTCATTTGACATTTAACGTTGCATGAAACATTCGGCTTATGCTGTGCACAGTGGCAAGACTCAGGCGGTAGAATGGACATTCCCCCCAACCCGATGGCTGCTGGTTCGCTCCTCTGTGGATGATTTCTTAGCCTTCACACACAATTTCTACTACTCAGCATTAAAAAAATGATTATTCACCTTCTAATTCCCTTCAGATGCACTGCACTTTATGTGTTGCGCCGCTACCAAAGTCCGTTTTTGGATCAGCCCGCATTATGAGCGATGTGTTACTTGTTACTAACTTTTCAATGCTGCTCTACAAAACCTGTTGAATACATACAGAAAGCCTTGAAATAATACACAAAAAAAGACACGTGGCCTTCCTTCTACCCTCTTCCAATTTGTATCAACATTTGGAATAAAAATTGTAATAATTAGATTAGATCCAGCTCCAGAACCCTCCCCTTCTGTCTTCAAATATCATTGTTCACTCACGACACCATTGCTACGATTATTAAAAACATTTAAAGTATAAATTTAAAGCTACTCGGCACTAATAAACGATGAAATTGGTTGCTTTAGCCTTTAGCCTGGTTGTCAAGATAGCACTAGAGGCTAGCGGGTCAAAGAAGGCGTTTCTCCAAGCCGAGTACTGCTTGCCTGTTGTAATTGCAGTACCAATGTGCAATAACATGCAGTGGATTCAGAGGGTGAAGTAACTGACTCCCGCTATTTTGACTTGCATGTATTGGCAGGCTAAACAGGACGCTAACAAGGATGTTTTGTGGTACAAATTAAGAACAGCATGAAGAACACAGTTGGAGTCATGGAGTGTACAAATAACACGCGCTCTCACTCGTAAGTCAAATACCAGAAAAATCTCCAACAACGCCAGAAAAAAAGTCGCCGGATTTGTTGCTAGTCGCTTTTGAGAAAATATGTCGCCAAAAGGGGTTTGGAATGTCAGCAAATTTCGCGGCCAAGTCACCAAGTTGAGCAAATTAATGTGAAAATATCGATACCTCCGAGCAATTCTCACATCAAAATATGGACACTGGAGTCATTTGAGATCTCGCCTAAAGGCTATGCTCTTGTTTCAAATAAATGAATATTCTTTATTTGATTGTACTTTTTACAAATTTGCTTGACACGTAGATAGTTATTTGTATCGGATCAGTGTCGCCGATACCGGCATGAATTTCACTCACTCTCGGATTATACAAATTTAGTTTGACATTCTCGGCCGATTTTTGGTCAGCATTTCAATAATAGTGACTGCTGGATTTATTATATTAGATTCATCTCCAGAGCCCTCCCCTTCTCTCTTCAATTGTTCAGTAGCGAAGGACGCTTTTTAAGTGTAAAATGTACACAATATCTTTGATAAAGTTTACATATCGCGAGGTAAATATTTTACATTGAAAAATTAATCATTAAATAAACATAAACACGCAGAGAAGTAGGGAAATTGCTGCTGTGCAGTATAGGTATCGATTCCTGGGTACCCGGTACAAAGTGAAAGGTACCCAGCAGTAATAATCACGTATTTATAAATTATTACTGACTTATGGTTGATGGGATGTCTTTAGCAGAAGAAGAAACAGCCTACTTTGGGAGGAGAAGAACAATGTTTTGACAAAAATCCGCAAATATGCAGGGAATCACTGCGATACCCGTGAATCGCACACGTAGAACAGCTGTGGTTTCAATGTACACTACAGACTATGACATCATCTCTGTCATTTTGTCTGCACCACAACGGATTTTTTCATTTCTTTTCAACTTTAATTTAAGAAGTAATTGGCGAGCGGATGGCGGTTGGTTCCGTGGCCAAGCCCTTGCGTGGCGTGCAACCGCTCTAAGTCTAAAACGGCCAAACACCTTCAACGAGCTTCATGTAAGCGCGGACGGCTCACCGCAGAGTGCTGGAATGAGCTTCTTTGAAGAGGGAAGTGGCATTAAACTGGACCACACTGAAGGGAGGTGAAGATTGAGTCCAAAGCAAACCACACGGGATTGTGAATCGCGGCGGAAGAAGTCTGGTGGCCGACGATTTTGCTTCCAAATATACGCGCTCCAAGCGGCGTTAGAGCTTGAAAATATGTCAAACAATTACGTGGGGAACAAAAGCAGGGCGGCCAGGAAAAAGCAAGCTGGAGGGAAGAGCGAGGGCTCGTTTCGGAACAGGTGTGAGAAACATTCCAAACGTGGAAGGAATTGGAAAAGTTATGTCAGCGCACGAAGGGTAGGAACCCAAACAGAAACCAAGCAGAACCTCCTGCACTCGCTAGCATGCTTTTGACAGAGCGAATAGGTTCAGAACCTTCAGCCATCTTGGGTGTAAATCAATAGTTTGCTTATAAATGTCAGACGTCAGGAAAGTGTCTGGCAGACCTGAAAACATACACACTCTGACCTTTGGCCTTTGCTCTCCCGTGTCACAGCCTGGGGGTAGGGGTGGGGTACATGCAACCCGCGGCTGTTTTTTCATCGGCCCGCGTTCCATTCTAAAAAATGTAATTTAACAAGAAAATGAAAATGTTATGGGGAAAATAATCACTTTATTAGCGTAAACTTTAAACATAAAAAATATCGATATTTCTTTTAGTTTCAAGTTGGAATGCAAAGAGAAACAAACAAAACACACAATATAGAGTTCCTTTTTTAACTTCCTGTTCTGTACTTCCTGCAACGGCTATTTTCATGTAACCTTACTGCCACTTAGTGACCGGTGTAGAGTACTACATGACATTACACTTTGGCCCAGTCTGTTCTAAAAATGCAATTTCATAAGAAAACAACAGCAAAAATGGAAAACAAACCATGTAATATTATTAGGAATATTAACATAATTTTTGTAGCATGAAGTGGAAATAGCAGTCCAATGTGACTAACCAGATAAAGTACTGTTATTAGTATATTTTTATTGGTACATGGCAAACAGGTTACCAGTAGGTGCAGTAGATTCTCAGAAAACAAACATGATAGGCACGCTCTTAAGGATGTGCAATTGGCCAATTAGTGTAAAGGGGTGTGTTAAAAAAAATAGCAGTGTCTGCCGTTGACTTTACAAAACAATTTTGTACAAACTTTTTTGTTTGTAGGATTTGTCGATCCTGTGAAGGACTAAACTAATATTTCGTTTTTTCTAAGTGCTTCACATCTGTGTGACATGGACTCTACCAACTCAGCTGTTCTTCCACTCCAACATTCTTTAACAAGGTTCCACAATTCATCAACTTTCTTGCCTTTGCTTCACAAACAGCATTTTTGATGTCCCCCCACAAGTTCTCCATTGGATGAAGGTCCGGGGATTGGGCTGGACCCCCATTACATAAGAACTTAAGAAGATGTTGCTGGTTTACTAGTGTGTTTGGGGTGATTGTCTTGCTGAAACAGCCATTTTAAGGGCATGTCCTCTTCAGCATAAGGCAACATGACCTCTTCAAGTATTTGGACATATGCAAACTCATCCATGATCCCTGCTATTGGATAAATTAGTAGAAGAAACATGCCCATATCAAGATGCTTCACTGTCTTCACTGTGTACTGTGGCTTCAATTCAAAGTTTGTCTGCGACCCAAAAATAACTATTTTACTCTCATCAGCCCACAAAATGTTCCTCCATTTCTCTTTAGGCCAGATGATGTGTTCTTTGGCAACTTGTAACCTCTTCTGCACATGCCTTATTTAAACCGAGGGGTATTCTTGTAAATAGATTAGCTTCACACAGGCGTCTTCTAACTATCACAGTACTTATAGGTAACTCCAGACTATCTTTGATCATCCTGCCATTCTGGTTATTCTTCCATCCATTTTGATAGCTGTCTTCCATTTTCTGCCACATGTCTCTGGTTTTGCTCTCCATTTTTAGGCATTAGAGATCATTTTAGCAGAACAACAGTCAAAATATTTTTGCACCTCTTCATAAGTTTTCCCCTCTCCCTAATCGAATTTTTAATCAAAGTACGCTGTTCTTCTGAACAAAGTCTTGAACAAGCCATTTTCTTCAGGCTATCAAAGAGAAATGATGTTTACCAAGTGCTGCTTTCATCCTTAAATAGGGACCACCTGATTCACACCTGTTTTTTCACTACATTGATCACTGTTGAACACGCCCCTTTCAACTAATTGGCCAATTGCACAGCCTTAAGAGCATGCGTATCATGAATGCTGTGTCTTGTTAGTTTTCTGAGAATCTACTGCACCTATTGGGGACTTGTTGGCCATGTAGCAATAAAAATATACTAATAACAGAAGTTCATCTGGTTAGTCACTTGGACTGTTATCTGTGTCTGTCTTCTTAGCATATCTACATGTGCTGCTTTACAAAATGGCAAAATTGCACCCTTTCACTTTTCAGAAAACAACTTGATGCGAAATATGGAAGCTGTTGTTCAGAGAATGAACATAAAACCACATCGTTATGTCAGGCGGTGTTTGTGTGCAGTGGGAGGTGGGAGGAAACATAACAATGCGGTAAGTATTTATTGCAGCCAAGATCTCATTATCCAAATGAAGGGAAGTGCCATCAAGATGTAATGACTTTTCCTTCCAAAAACAGCAATAGCAGCAACAAACAAGACATGTCACCCCTGACACACTCCCAAATCGCATTGCTCCTTTTTTCCAGGCCGAGTGCATGCAATCAGAAAAGTGTGAACAGACAAAACGACATTTGGATGAAGGAAACAGCTGAAACAATGTTGGCTCTCGTGGTAGGAAGTGCTGATGAGCGAAGATTAAAGACTGAAAATAAACTGAAAAAGACACATTTCCTCTCCAGACACGCCAAGATAGACGCTTAAGTTTGGAAAATCACGTTGCTTGACACGAAAGGGCCAGGACGGCTGACTGACGAGGGGCGTCACGAGACACTTCATGAGACAAGACGATGCAGGAGACCAGATTTTAACATTTTAAGAAAAAATATATGGCAAAACGTTACACGCTTCTGCACGCTGTTCTGTATGTGTATGCTAGCGGCCCCGCCTCTACCCACGAAGACTGTATGACTGACAAAAGGTCTCACTCTGTTCATGCTGTTGTTTTATGGAACAAATGCGCCAAAGTGCTAAAACTAATGCACAGAGTGAACTCGCTTCCTGTTTGGAGGGGGCAGATGAGGAAAACCACGACGCAGTATTAAGGCCACAAGAAAAAGTCGTTCTTTTATGGGGAAAAATGTAAATTTACAAGAAAAAAGTTGTAAATTTAAAAGTGAAAAGTGGCGATATTGTGGGAATAATAAAAAAAAAAAAGGTAAATCTATGAAAATAAAAGTCCTGAATATACAAGAAAAAAGCAGTATATAAGCAGTATATTTAGCAGTAAATGGTGTACATTTTCATTTATATTTATAACGTGGCAGCAAAACAGCAGTTGATCACAAAACTGATTATTATGGCTATCTAGCCTGTCTCACTTTCGCCTTCTTTACCCTGCCCCCTCCGCAGGCTCAAGGCCAAAGGTCAAGAAAGTCCCCCCATTTTCATAGCTGTCTGACAATGGCTGTTATGATGAGTATTAAAATAAATCTTTGATTTCGAGAATAAAGTCGTACATCTAAGAGAAAAAAACCTTGTAATTTCGAGAGAATAAAGTCGTAAATTTACAAGAAAAAACTTGTATTACTATGAGAGTAAAGTGGTAGAAATGTCCTGATATATCAATAAATCGAGAATAAAGTCGTAAATTTACCAGGAAAAAAGTTGTAAATTTAAGGAACAAAAAAATTGCAATATTCAGAGAATAATGTCATAAATTTACTTGAAAATAAGATGTATATTTACAAGAAAACGGTTGTAAATTTAAAAGAAACAAACTATACATTTATGACAATAAATTCCTTAATTTATGAGACAAAAGTTGCAATATTACAAGAATAATGTGATAAATGTACATAAAATGGAGTTGTAAATTTACGAGCAAAAAAGCTGTACATTTACAAGCAAATAAAGGTAAATTTATGAACATAATGTCCTAAATATACAAGGAAAAAGTTGTGAATTGTCGTACCAAGTGGTGTACATTTTTATTTATATTTATAACGTGGCAGCAAAACAGAGCATTTGGTCACAAAACAGATCGTCTCACTTCCGCCTTCCTTACCCCGTGCACAGTACACAGTTCTTCCTTACACAGTAATCCCTTGTTTGTTGCCGTTAAAGACAAGACTCTGAAGTGAATTCTGGCAAAGTAGGATTCTTTGGAATATTTTTGTAGTGAAAAGCATAAAAAACCTGTTTACAACCTTCTAAATATGCATTTTAACACAATAAGACATAAAATAACACCCCTATAGTCACCATTACACTAATATTCCTTAATAGAGTAGAAATAGTAAAAGACATATAAGATGTAAATCTTCTTTTCCTTCATGCCTTCTTTCACTACATCCATAAACCTCCTCTTTGGTTTTCCTCTAGGCCTCCTGCCTGGCTGTTCAAAACTCAGCATCCTTCTACCAATATATTCACTATCTCTCCTCTGGATATGTCCGAACCACCTCAGTCTGGCTCTCTGACTTTATCCCCGAAACCTCTAACGTGCTAGCCCACTGATTTGCTCATTCCTGATCCTGTCCATCCTGGTCACACCTAAAGAGAACCTCAGCATCTTCATCTCTGCTACCTCCAGCTCTGCCTCCTGTCTTTTCCACAGCGACACTGTTTCTAAACCAAACATCGCTGGTCTCACCACAGTTTTGTACACCTTTCCTTTCATTTTAGCTGAAGATGTAAAACAAAACATAATATAGACTCACGCATGTTAGCATTGGAAGAGTTGTTCATGTTT
Source organism: Oostethus manadensis (assembly GCA_024372805.1). Classification (NCBI taxonomy): domain Eukaryota; kingdom Metazoa; phylum Chordata; class Actinopteri; order Syngnathiformes; family Syngnathidae; genus Oostethus; species Oostethus manadensis. The sequence continues at coordinate 429,707 of QODF01000121.1, read as the reverse complement.
GTACTCTCTGTTCTGTACAGTACTTTCTGTGGTGGCTATTGTCTCATCCATGTAACATCACCGACACCTAGTGCCCAGTGTAGAATACTACACATCATAACATTGTCTGTGAATGCGTCTTCTGAATGCCTAATGCTTCTATTTTACTTTAGAAATTTTATGCTTGAAATTGCTCAATTTTGGGCACAAATACTTAAAATATGCATATTTTTTGGACGAACAATAGTCCATTTTCGAACCCAAAACAGCATGATTTATGAATTAATACATTTTTATAGAGTGACAACTTTATATAAGTTTTGCTTTTGCGTCTCACAGCCACTATGGCGCGTTCAAGGACCGCCCAACAAGGTGCAAAATCTCAGCGCTTGATAAAAAATTTTTATCAGTGACCCTAAAGACAGAAATGTGGAACATTTGTGGGCCTTTTTAGCCGTCTTATCACATATTTATAAATACTTAACAACTGAATGAGATGTGATTTCTGGAAAACTTTGTCTCAAAGGATCCAGGAATCGTACACGGTGTCGTCCTACTGCTCCAAACACAAAAATAACCCAAAATCATGTTGCGTGTTTGCCCCCGTGTTGCCCCCGTCGCACCGTTACAAGTCCCCGGGGCAAAAATCAAGACGTTTGAAAAAGCTTAACTGTATCCAGTTAAGTGGGCAGCAGAACCATCCCCTCTGGCCTGGTTGCCGGCCGGCAGAGTTTAATTGGATGCTTGGGAGAGCCTTTGTATAACCAGCAGAGTTTTAATAGTTGAGCCTGCTTTGATTCCCGTGCCAATCTATAAAATGCCACAGGTAATGAGCTGGAGGAACAAAACCCTGCCAAGTTTTGCGAGACGCAGGTGAAATGCAGCGTGTGTGTGTGCACAGGGTGGAGCACACACACACACATACATAGCAGTGCCCACTTATGACAGTGCAAATACCCTTTAACAACTTCCATCTGGAGGGATGGAAGATGAAGAGGGAGGTGGCATTTCCTCAGGAAGCAGCTGTCTGTCTGCAGAACTACACAGAGGTGAACGTGGCACAGCAAGGGTGCAAAAGCACCAACCTTGTCCGTACAAGAAGAACATTTATTCCAAAACTGGAAGACTTAGGGATTAAAATACCTGCTGTACATATGAACGGTTGTTGTGTATTCATGCTTCAATTCCATCTACTTCTCGTTGCCTTTAGTGATGGAGCGGCAGGATGAAATCATCCCCGAGCATCCCAACAACAGCAACATCCGATGCAGTCCACAAGACAAATGGTGCATCCAGAAGACCCTGGCACGACACCCACCAAAATCCTCAAATCAGAGAAGCAACACGGCAAGGGAGGAAGCCAAGGCAGCACTGGTGAGGGAAATTATACTGTATGTATATTAAAAGAACCCTGACATGATTCATTACTTTGCCTAAATATGTTTGTAATTATGTTCTACATTGAACGCTAAATTCACAAAAATGACATTTATAGTTCATGGCAGAAGTCATTTGGGTGACGCCTCTCGGCTAAAGCACAGTCAACACCCGCTTCTCGAGGTAGTTCGTCCACTTGGTTCATCAAAATAGTAGCAAAAAGTTGTGTTGCTGCTGGATCTTTACAGTATTCGAGTGATACTGTAAGTTTGTTTTCTTTTTCAAAAGAGGAAGGTTTAAGACAAACAGAGAACGAAAGACAGATGGACACTATCCAGTGATCATTTCACTGATGACTGTAAACGCATAAAAGGGGATGCTATTTTGCCGGTATACAAAACAAAAAAGAATGACCGCTGTCAAGCAGAACAAAGTTAAGTCATGTCTTGTTTACATAATGTTTTATAAACACTATTCCACCATAGCGACAAGGTTGAATACCATTATACCACCATCCATCCATCCATTTTCTTCCGCTTATCCGAGGTCGGGTCGCGGGGGCAGCAACCTAAGCAGAGAAGCCCAAACTTCCCTCTCCCCGGCCACTTCGTCTAGCTCTTCCCAGCGGATCCCGGGGCGTTCCCAGGCCAGCTGAGAGACATAGTCCCCTCCAACGTGTCCTGGGTCTTCCCTGAGGCCTCCTACCGGTTGGACGTGCCCTGAACACCTCCACAGGAAGGCGTCCGGGAGGCATCCTAACCAGATGCCCGAGCCACCTCATCTAACTCCTCTCAATGCGGAGGAGCAGCGGTTCTACTCCGAGTCTCTCACGGATGACAGTGCTTCTCACCCTATCTCTAAGGGAGAGCCCAGCCACCCTGCGGAGAAAACTCATTTGGGCCGCTTGTACTCGTGATCTTGTCCTTTCGGTCACTACCCAAAGCTCATGACCATAGGTGAGGGTAGGAACGTAGATCGACTGGTAAATTGAGAGCTATGCCTTTTGGGTCAGCTCTCTTTTCACCACGACAGACCGGTGCAGAGTCGGCAATCACTGCAGACGCCGCACCAATCCGCCTGTCCATCTCACGTTCCATCCTTCCATCACTTGTGAACAAGACCCCGAGGTACTTAAACTCCTCCACTTGAGGCAGGACCTCATCCCCGACCCGGAGATGGCACTCCACCCTTTCCTGGGCCAGAACCATGGACTCTGACTTGGAGGTGCTGATTTTCATCCCAGCTGCTTCACACTCAGCTACACCGATCCAGTGAGAGTTGAAGGTCACTGCTCGATGAAGCCAACAGGACCACATCATCTGCAAAAAGCAGAGATCGAATCCTGCGGCCACCAAACTGAATTCCTTCAACGCCCTGGCTGCACCTAGAAATTCTGTCCATGAAAGTAGTGAACAGAATCGGTGACAAGGGACAGCCCTGGCGGAGTCCAACCCTCACTGGAATTGGGTACGACTTATGGCCGGCAATGCAAACCAAACTCTGACACCGGTCATACAAGGAACGAACCGCCTGGATTAGGTGGTCCGATACCCCATATTCCCGGAGCACTCCCCACAGTATTCCCCAAGGGACACGGTCGAATGCCTTCTCCAACTCCACAAAACATATGTAGACTGGTTGGGTAAACTCCCATGCACCCTCAAGGACCCTGCCGAGAGTATAGAGTTGGTCCACAGTTCCACGACCAGGACAAAAACCACACTGCTCCTCCTGAATCTGAGATTCGACTATCTGGCGGATCCTCCTCTCCAGAACCCCTGAATCGACCGTTCCGGGAAGGCCAAGTGTACATGTGGACACCCTTATGCTTGAACATGGTGTTTGTTATGGACAATCCGTGACGGGCACAGAAGTAACAGAACACCTCTCGGGTTCAGGTCAGGGGGGCCGTTCCTCCCAATCACGCCTTTCCAGGTCTCACTGTTGCTGCCAACATGAGTGTTGAAGTCCCCCAGGAGAACAAGGGAATCCCCAGAAGGAGCACTTTGTACCACTCCCTCTAAAGCAAGGGTGTCCAAACTTTTTCCACCCCGGGCCGCAAACTGAAAAATTACGCAGGGGCCCAGCCTAGCTCTGCTTGTACTTTTTGGGCAAATTCCAGTCTGGCGTTCCTATTATTTTTGCTACTAATTGGTTTTATTTTGTTCATGAAGTTCATGAAGCTAATGACTCAAACCTGCCCTCTACAGGTTGTTGCCGATGTCACCATCTCCCTGTTCCACGTCTGTTACTTGGTACACCAGTGGTTTAGTTCTTCGGGACGTTCCAAATGGTTATACTGGTTATGATCAACTGTTTGTGCAAAGCTTTTGGCTGATTTTCCATCTTCTCTCAGATTCTCAATTGATTGTTTCTTTCCATCTTAGAGCTCCCTGCTTTTCATGTTGGTTTCACCTCTAAATACAGCCTAAACAGGCAAAACCCATCCTACCCGATGTGAAAAACACTCAGTGTTATTTATTTCCTGAACTAGTAATGGAATATGACCCACCTGGGCAACAAAACAAGCTTGTCAGTCAAATGTTCCGAAGCTTTTGCTCACATGGAAAATGGGTGGTCTCCAACAAAAGTTGGGCATCGGATCAAGATGTAAATACCTGGAAATAAAAGCTGAAACGATGCTCTCTGGTCTTATATTCATCTTTTTTTGTCAAACTCAAATGTTTTCAGTCTACAGCAGAAATGCAAAAATGGCCGCACTGCAGTACTTTTGGAGGTTGTTGACTTAAAGGGTCCCTGACATGATTTACCAACTTTACTGCGTAAATATGTTGTATATCGTTTGTTGTTATGTTCCACATACCGGTAAATTCCCCAAAATGACATTTATATTTGATGTCGCCAGCCATGACGAACTAGCTCTGTCCTATTTCCGGAAGCGACGCCATCGGGGTGACACTCTTCGGCTACACAAACGTGGCGGTGTTACGAGACAGAGGAGGTTTATCGTGATTATAGCCCACATTCAAGCCTTCTGTCAAAAGTTTTCAACAATGAAGAAATATTTGTAGATTAAATAAGAGAACTTGCAGAACATGGACTTAGCCTTGAGGCATGGAGATGAAGGTTGGTTGCCTTCAAAATCAAAAATGTTAAGTGAAAATTACTCTGGAGTTGCTTATCCCTCAATTGTTCTTTTAAATCGGCTTCAAAACGAACGTAAAGAGCTCTTTATAGTCTTATTTATTTTATATTTCATAACCGTTGCAGCCGCCGCCCCCTGCCTTTAACATATCGTTGTGAAAAGATGTTTACATAACATCTATATTGCTCCGCAGCCTTGTTGCTAGGGTGGAATAGTGTTTAGAAAACAATACTCCATGTAAACAAGACATGACTTACTCTGTTCTCTGGCAACTTTGACATAGTGGTCATTCTTGTCTTGTTTTGTTCGCCGGTGGAATTCTTTTTCAAAATGCATTTGTACCGAACACTGCAAAACACAAAAGAGCTGCAGGTGGGATTCCATTTCCATTTGTCTCTAGGTCTCTGCACTTCCTTTGTCCACTTTTGTTCTAAGCCTTCCTCTTTTGGAAAAGAGAACTTACAGTAGCACTGGGACATGCCAACATCCAGCAGCAACACAACATTTTGTTTATCTGGCTTTAGCTGAGAGATGTTGCTCCGAGTTTGTTCCGGCTGTCGCCATCTACTATCAATTTCTCTCTGCGCTTCCAAAAAACAGACAAGGTAGAACATAATTACAAACAGCAAGTAACATATTTAAGCCAAGTTGATCAGTCATTTCAGTAACAAGAACACGGTGAATCAGAGAGGAGTCGGTCGGCATAGACTGGTTGTCGTGTTAAGACTTAAGTCCTCACTGTCAGCCATGTCGCTTTCAGGCTCCGTGTCGTGCTGAGCTACAGAGAGCGCTGGACAGATTGGCGTCAAATTCCCGCACACACGACGACCTCTTCACAATCCCCATTCCCAACTGCGACAAGAACGGAGATTTCCACGCTAAACAGGTACGTGGCATCAAGCACGCACGCCAGGGCTGTAACTCATCTCGTGGAAAAATGCTGATGTTTGTATTTGAAGTAGGTCCTTTCAAACAACATCTGAGCCCAAATACAAAACATGCCTGCAGCAGATTAAATATGAGTGCAAGATCAACACAAATGCGTCCAAGTAGACACCCCTTTGAGATCACTAAGTTCTTGTTTTTTAAGGTCACACGGAAAATGATTTACTTTGAGAAACGGAGAGTGGAAGTATGCATATAAAAAGGCACGCTGCTCAGCTGCGGACAATAAGCACCGCATTGCAACGATGGATGCAATTAGGCTTTGGATGTCCTCTCTGATGGTTTATTGCTGTTTTCCAGGATTCGGCAACTACGCAGATAAGCAACACGCAACGGAGAGAATGAAGAGATTAGATTGCTCCGAGCCGTGTGTGCAATCAGAGCAGGAGATAAAGGCAAAGCTCCGCAAAGTCTTTAGATGACTGACTTATTGCATCAGTTGAGTGCTAGAAACTGTGATAAAACTATTGGGAAGTAAAGCTCGGGTCACAAGGGCCAACTTCATTTTCCCTCCTTTTTATGGAAGAGATGCAGGCTTGTTAACTGGCCTTTTAAAGGCCCAAAGAAAATGTGCGACACTAAATAAACACACGGAGTTTGCACTGTGGGAAGGTTGGACAAGATCGCCAGTCCCCTCAATAAAATTGTTAATAGTTTCAAATCGGGGCTGTCAAAATTATTGGAAGTTTCCCTTAACTGCGCTATTTTATATTTGACATGCTATTAACAAGGGCACATCCCGTTTGACCCACCGTAGTTTCAGGAAGTACCTGTGACTATGGAGCCTCCACCCGGATCAAGTATTGAGCAGGAATAAGGAAACAACATCAAACTCAAGTTATTTGGGTGCTTAAACTGCTTAACCTACAGCGGAATCACACTTCTTTCGGTACCGGGCAAAGTATCTAACCGGATTCTTGAAAGAATGAAAGACCATGTAGATCAACACCTTAGAGACGAGCAGGCAGGCTTCCGCAAAGAAAGATCATGTACTGACCAGATTGCTACGCTACGATTAATACTAGAAAAGTCACTGGAGCGGAACTCGTCGCTGTACATCAACTTCATCAACTATGAGAAGGCATCTGACAGGGTTGACCGAACTTCACTTTGGAAGCTGATGCAACACTACAGTGTACCATCGAAGATCACAAACATCATAAAGAGCTCCTACTAGGGAATGGCCTGCCGAGTTGTTCATGGTGGTCAGCTTAAAGAAGACTTCAAAGTTAAAACAGGCGTCAGACATGGCTGTCTTTGCTCACCATCCCTGTTTCTACTCGCAATAGACTGAGTCATGAAGACGTCAACCTCAGGGAAACGCAATGGCATCCAGCTGGACGACCTCGACTTTGCAGATGACCTGGCCCCTCCACTCCCATACCACAGTTGGAGAAACATCAGAACGCCTTAGACTGAAGATCCACCAAGGAAAAAGCAAGGTGCTAAAAGCCAGTGCTACAAACCGAGGCCCTATTTTGCTAGAGGAAGTTTACTTTACTTACCAAGGCAGCGTAGTCGATTGAGAGTGAGAGTCCTTATAGGAAATGCAAGAGTTGCATTTCTACAGCTGAAAAACATTCAGAATGCCAAGAATATCTCAAAAAGAACCCAAATCAGGATCTTTAATAATCAGTTCTTCTTTATGGAGCCAAGACATGGCGAGCCATCAACAAGTGACAAGATCCAGACCTTCATCAACTGGTGTCTGAGACGTATACTAAAGAGCTACTGGGCGGACAGGATAAGCAACGAGGAATTACGGCATCGAACAGAGCAGAAGCCAGCTGATGTAGAAATCTAACAAAGAAGATGGGGATGGATCGGCCACATTTTAAGGAAGCCGGCTCACAACATCACAAGACAGGTCCAATCCTGGAACCCGCAGGGGAACCCAATAAGGAACTCCTGGCGTCGAGACCTGCAGGGAGATATGAAAAAGATGAGAATGTCACAGGCCCAACTGGAGAGAACTGCTCACGATCGGGAGGCCTGGAGGACCCTTGTCAGCGGCCTTTGTCCCAGGAGGGGTTATAGGCTTAAGCAGCCTAAGAAAGCAAGTTATTTGTTTCTACTGTCGCTGTGATTGGAATTGCCACGGACTATGTCCAACTACTTTTTTTATTGTCATTTATGCAGTAGTATTTTGGCATACAGGTGTTCCAACATACGTTTTTTTTTTTTTTAAGATGCGAGTCGTCTCTCAACTGATTTTTTTTGCCCTTAACTGATAGCTAAAATTCGGGTTTGAGTGTCTAGTTAATGGTAGGCATAGCTGAGGACAGCTATTTGGGGGCTTATAATAATCTGACTGTAGCAGAAGAGCTAGCACTGGTAAGCAGTAAAATGTACATTATTGTGATCTAATTTATGTTATTTATTATGTATTTGGTAAAACTAAGACCGGAAAAACATAAAGTTAAAGCACTACATGAGTGTAATTTGCATACTAGCACTCGATAAGGTCATCAAAAGCTTCTATTTGCAATTGAGTGCGATGAATTATGTGTTAACTTCGGACAAAAAATGTGATTAATCGTGATTCATTATTTCAATTGATGGACAGCCCTATTTTAAATGGTCTTATTTATTAGCGAGGATGATATGTCAGGTACCAATATTATCACTGGCAATTGTCAATCCATTTTCTTCCGAGTGCCAAAGATTACAGTATTCACATTCTGGGTCAAAAATCATCTAGTTTCCGGGCGCACGTTCACCGCTCAGCATTCATGAGCCCCCAAATTTGGATCAAAAAATTATTATATTCATTAAAAAAAAAACGGGCCTGTTTTTTCCTCAGAAAACACGTCTCATTCACCCTAAATTGGTAATAACTGATGAATACGTGATAATGTCTCACCTTTTTGAGCTTCAAATTTTGTGGCTTCACACTACCTGTGTTTTTCAAAAATATATAAATTCATAAATCACGCTGTTTTGTGGTTGAATATGGCCTATTGTTAGTAAAACATCTACATATTCAGTCCAATGTTTATGTAATCTGCAAGAATTAAGCATTTCCGTGCAATAACATGGCTACATTAACTAAAGTGCTAATTTAAGGTGACTGTAGGGGTGTTATTCCATGCCTAGAGGGCTCAATCAATGTAAAATGTATTTAGTAGGTCATAAACAGGTTTTCTATGCTATAAGTACAAAAATATTCCTTTTATAAATGAGGAATCCTACTTTGTGGAAATTGACTTGCTCGTGGTTGGCTCTGGAACTGATTAACCGCAATAAACGAGGGAATACTGTACTTTGATTCATGTGATTCATAGCTAAGACAGAAGATTGTGAGGAGTTTCTCTCCTTTCTGCCAACAGTGCCATCCTGCCCGTGACGGTCAGCGGGGAAAGTGCTGGTGTGTGGATCAGAAGACGGGCATGAGGCTTCCAGGCCCACTGGAGCTGCGTGGGGAACTGGACTGCCACCAGTTAATGACTGCCACGCTGAGGGATTGAAAAACAGGGGGTTGCGTTGAGGGTACGGGAGCAGCTTAGTTCTGCTGGTGCTCATGAGCTGATCCAAACGTGGAATCCCCACGCAGTCTCACATCATTCGGGGCTAACGGTACTTGAGCTTGTGCAACAAAAGGAACAAGTTTGAAATGGATATGAGTTATTTTTTGTTGTTTTTTGTTTCTGCGTATGTAAAAGTCTTGTGCACTTGCCAGGTGTTGTTTCTACTAGGTGAACGTCACACCAGTAGTCGTAGAACAAGTGGCAGTTAAAATATGCTAAATGTCGTATTACGTAAATGAAGGTCTAGAAACAAACCAGAGAATGCAAAGTAAAAACAGTACAGTCCACTTCAGCCAGCATTGAAAAGAGAGAAGCAGACGAAAACTAAAAAGAAAGGGGGCCAACGCCAAAATTCTCTTTTTATTACTGGATGATTACATTTTTACAACATCTCGGAAACAGTCCGTAAAAAATGTAAAAATCACTAAACTATCAGTAAGCGAGAGCCCAGAAAAGATCGACTTCATCATTAAATAATAAAATTGCAATCCCATTGTCTTGTCTCTCAAACGTTGGCCCCAAAGGACTGAAAAATCCTGGTAAATACCAGTACCGTGCCTGCTAAAGCTGGCATAGCTATGCGGCTTTTGTGCTTTTATACATATACCCTTTCTTCTACAGCTATAATGGTGCTATTTGCTGATTGGACCAACACACAAACACAGTAGACTTTTTTGGTCTTTGCTTGAATGGGACTACTTGGGGCTACTGCAACATAATACATTAGTTTTGCACTGCAACCAGCTGATTGGCCAGTGTCGGTAAAAATAGATACAAGCTTGACTCCAGGGGTGTCCATACAGAAGGACATTAAAGATGCTAAAAAAACAATTGCGGTCAACAGAACTTGTATGTTTTTGTCTAAAGATTTTGCTAAAATTACACCTCGGGTTTTGTATACTGTCACTGTTTTTGGATGCAACAGTTTCGTGATCACTAAAATTGTTGCCTTGGTATTTGTATACCGTTTTCATATGACCTAAATTTGGATTATTTGTTTGCCTCAAAGGTTTTTACAAAACTTTTGCCTTTTCTATTCTCTCTTGGTTTTCGCATGCCCCAGTTTTGTATGATTTGTACATTTTTGGTAAAAAATGTAGCTAAAATTCTGCCTCGGTTTTTATCTGTCCCAGTTTTGTATGTGTTTGGCAAAAATTTTGCTTCTGTTTTTGTATACTGTCTTAATTTTTGCACGCCATATTATTTGTATGTTTTCATCAGAAATAACCACAAAAATTTTGCCTCGGTTTTTCGTAAACTGTTTTGATTTTCACATGTCTCAGTCTATAAGATTCTCATGTTGTCATCGAAAATTTTCCCCTTGGATTTTCTAAACTGAAGCGTTTTTTCCAAACCCCAGTTTTGTATGATTCGTATGGTTTAGGGCTATCGATTAAAATATTTAATCGAGATTAATTGCATTTTTGTCTATAGTGAACTCATACGGAATCCCACTTAATTGCAGATAGAAAAACGTGCTTATCTATAGTAAAGAAATAAAGTAATCATGTAAATCTCTTTGTGGTAAAAAATTTGTTACGCAACTACAATAACTACATCAAATTGTATGTAAAGGGATATCAGTTTGGAAATATGGGCCGTCATTTTCGTTCAAAAATAACATACAGGTAAAAATCCCCCCATTTTTTGCATGTCAGTGGCGCTTTGTCCCATTTTGTTTGATGGTTCTTGAACGCGCCACACGGTGGTCGAATTGTTAGCATGTTTTCAGGAGATTTGGAAGACCTGGGTTTAAATCTTCACTGGGCATCTCTTGCAGGTTAGCTTCCTTGGCGACTCTAAATTGTCCGTAGATATGAATGTAAGTGTGAATGGTTGTTTATCTGTGATTGATTGGCGACCTCTCGCTCGAAGTCAGCTGGGTAGGCTCCAGCAACCCCCGCAACGCTAATGAGGATAAGCGGCATAGAAAATGGATGGATGGTCTTCTCAACCTCTGCTATTATTCATTCATTCATTTTCTATGCCGCTTATCCTCAGCTGGGATAGGCTCCAGCCTACCCGTGACCCTCTTATATTATGTATGGTCTAATGCAAGCACTGTTAGCTCTTCAGTTTTGGTCACATTGATATAAGACTGCAAATAGCTGTCCTTGGCTATGCCTGCCATTAACTAGCCGCATGTACCCAAATTTTAGCTTGCGGTTCAAAGCAAAAAATTCAGTCAAGAGACGGCTCGCATTTTTTAAAAAAACCACTCGTTAGACACTCGTATGCCAAGATACAACTATAGAAATGACCCGAAAAGTACCGACAGTGCTTCGGTACCTTCTCACACCTTGCTTCTCTCTAGCAGGTCAAAGTACTTTGTGACAATTCCACCTGCAGTGAGATAGAGTAAATACAAAAACCTTTGGTTTTGTTGTGAGATCCATCTGCCAAGGCTTTGAAGCGAAATTTACCAATCAAAACACTCTTTCCTTTGTCCATTTCTTAACAGTATTTGTTCCTGCTTGTGGCTCCATAGTCACAGCTACTTCCTCAAACTATGGTGTAGGCCGAAGGTCAGGACGTTAGCAAATAATCGCGCATTTAAAAAAAACAGTGCTGTTAAAGGAAACTTCCATTAGCGCTTTACCTTTGACAGCTCTAATATGTCTTTGTTACAACTTTTCAACAAAATTTTGCTTCAGTTTTTGTATACTGTCTCGATTTTTGTACACCCCGGTTTCATTTGATTTATGTTTTTATAAAAAAAAAAAAAAAGGTTAAAATTTTTACTCTTTTTAAACACCCCAGTTTTCTATGATTCGTACGTGATCAGAATTCTATATTGACATTTGTTTGCGGAAATTCTGGCATGGATTTTTTTGTCTACAGTCTTCATTTTCATAGGCCTCAATTTCCCATAATTTGATTTTGTTGAATATGTTGCCTTGGATTTGGTATACTGTCTCGGTTTTTGTTTGGCCAAGATTTGTATGTTTTCGGCAAAAATTTGTGCATTAAGTTTTGTATACTCTCTTGGTTTCTGTGCGCCCCAGTTTCGTACGATTCGTTTTCATCAAAAGATTTAGAAAAAGCTTTGCCTCAGTTTGCATGTGCCTTAGTTTTGTATGTCTCATATGTTTGCTGAAAATGTTTGCTAAAATCTTGCCTTTGCTTTCGATGGCCCGGTACGGAACTGTTTTGCAGAAGTGAGGGCCCAAACAAAGCACTCTACGTGTCATCATTTTTTATTGAGTGCGACTGATAAATAATCCCAGAGCCGCACTTTGGACACCCCTGCTTGATAAAACACAACTCGAGAGCGTAGTAAAGTTTTATTATATGGAGCTTGGCAGAAAACCAACTTGCTGTAAAAGGTACACAACGGGAAATGAAAGCCACTTCTAACTCAATGATCGTACTTCTCTGCCAGTTTTTGGACATTTGCACAATTCTAGTCAAGATGCTAAAAGCCTAAGAACCTAACAGGCTGCAAGTGGAAAAATGACTTAATTTTAAAGAATGTTAGTGTTTGTCGATTTAATAACAATAAATACAACTCTTTTTCAGGGCATTCGATACAACTGGACTGTTCGGGTTGTCTTAGAAGACATTTACCTCTCATCCCAGCAGGGGTCATCACTTCAAGCTCAAAGACTAGATAGGACAGCTCTAGAAAGGTGCTTTAGAATAGATAGACAGAATAGAGATGTCCTATCTAGTCCTTGAGGATGACCTTAATCGGTTTAGGTTAGAGCTGTCCTATCTAGTCTTTATTCAGTCCTATTCTAAAGCCCTGGTCTAGATCTGTTTTATATAGTCTTTAAGCATGTGCCTTATTCTAGACTTCTGGTTTAGTGATGTCATGCTGTAAGACTGGATGGGACACTGGACCCCAGAGCAGTCCCATTGTAAAGCGCCGCTCTGGAGCTGTCCTACCCAGTCTTTGAGCGTAAACTGCATGTTCTTGTCCAGATCAGTTTTATTCTAGAGCTTTAGTCTAGTGCTGCCATATGTGGTCTTTGAGCATGAACTGATGGATTTCATGCTCTGGTAAAGGGCTGTATCATTCTAGTGCTCTGGTCTAGAGCTGAACTAATGAAGTTCATGCTCAAAGACTAGATAGGACAGATGAAAAGTCGAAGGAAAAACAGGAAATAATTTAGATCCAAAATTAGTTCTAGACACCTAACAAATAATCATAATAATAAAACATAAATTTTATAGAGAACAATTATAGTTTTATATGCAGAAAACAATGCGACATGATTATAAACCACAAATGAAACAAATAAATGAAGTGAATTGAACATCACTTTTACCTTCATCGAACCCTTTTGTTGGAGAAGAGGAGCGGCAGAGGCATGAGGGGCCGGGACGTCAGCATCAACGGATGAAGTTCACGCCCAAAGTCTAGATAGGCCAGCTCTAGACTAGACCTCTAGACTTGAACAGCTCTAGCCTAGGGTGGTTGTTCCAACCTGAAAGTTGCTGGTTTGATCCTCAGAAGTATAAACGTGGTAACAGTGTCAAAGAGCTTTGGGTACCCTGAAGGTAGCAAAGCACTGTACAAATGAAAGTCTTTGAGCATGAACTGATGGAAGTCTAAGACAACTTTAGACAATCTGAACAGTCCTGTTTCAATGGATTCAGCGCTCTGGGAATAGATATTGCACAAAAAAATTCTAATAGTATTCTGCAGCATTAACTCCTCAATAACTTGCTTTTTATTGTGTGAAAGTATCAAAAATGCTGAAAAGACACTGACAATATAGGAATATTATTTTTCTTTCCCAAAGATTTATAACAAAGGATGAGGATGTTCCCTCTGTGGCTGGAAAGGCACACAGACCATGATAGCTTACGTTTAGTAACTACTATATCTGCATGGTTCATAAGAGAGCAAATGGGACATTGATATTCAAAGGATTCACAAACTGAAACTGGATTTGCATCCAATGACAGAAACGATCAGTACAGGTTTATTTAATAGAAACGTAAACATTGTAATGCATTCATTAAAACCTTTTACAACCTGCACTGCTCTTGTTGTCACGACTCACTTGCTGGATTTGAACAAAGACATCATGCATGTTTATTATGTAACTCAAACAAGTCAACATAAAGCGTGACCGCCGTTTTAGTGTCACTCTAATAGTTACCTATATTACCTATTAGTGTTATTACCTATTACCTATTAGTATATAGGTATATAAGTAATATACCTATTAGTATATTACCTATTAGTTACCTATATTACCTATTAGTGTTTTAGTAAGAGTCAAACCTCGACCCAGTTTTCGTATGATTCGGTTTTGATTGTTATGACGAATATTGAGAAATGCTACTGACTTCAAGAACGAAGAAGAAGAAATACAAAGATAGCGTCCCCTACATTCCTCCCTGGTCAACACACTAACAATAGTCTTCAAGAAAAGTCAAACAGCATTAAATATTTAGAAATCAGGAGTAATTTAAGAAGAATAAAGTCGATTTTCATATACCCCGGTTTCATATGACTTATATATGACACATATTTTGTATACCGTAGCGGTGTTTGTGCACCCCAGTTTCCTATGATTTGCATGTTTTTTGTCAAAAGTTTTTGGTAAAATTTTACCTCGAGTTTTGAGTTTTTTTAAAGTAATTTTGGTGTAAATTAGGTTCACACGATCAACACAGACACCAACTTTGTGTTTTGCTGAGTTTGTTCTTAAATTCAATGGCGTTTCTCACCGCTTGCAACTTTCTTGGGCTTCATTTTGGGTTATTTTGCAGCCGTGATAAAAAAAAAAAGCACATGCATTTATATGAGTTGTTTTCTGCATATAAAACTATAATAGTACTACTTGTTCTGTGCCTTTCTGGAATGGATTGATTGGATTTGCATGATTTCTTTGGGAAAAATGAATTTGGTACATTTCAGTTAGAGTCGGACCTTCTGGAACGGATTCATGGCACTTACCACTGGGTCACGAAAATTGGGTCTGTGAAAATGAGTCGAGATTTAAACAAGGAAAAACTATTTTAAAAAATGACAACACATGCCATCTACTAACATTTCTACTACTATACACTTGTCTGCACTCTGTGTGCATACTAGCGGCCCCGCCTTCACCCACCGAGACAAAGAGACTGTCGCTCCCTTTGCACTGTTGTTCTATGGCACAATTGCGCCAAGGTGCTGAAACGAGTGCACAGTGACCCCGCCTGTTTGGCGGAGGAAAACAGACATGCAGGCACATGGCAATGTATTCAAACAGCAAAATTTTGAAGTTCATCATTGGGCGATTACTTCATTAATTTTTAGCATCCCCGCCCTAGCGCCCGAGATACATTTTTTTCTGAATGAGAGCTCTTGTTCCATCTTGTGACACCCCTACTAACCAAAGTTCCACTGCATCAATGCTTAATCCCGACCGACACTGGGTAATCTCTTTAAGCGATTAGTAAAAACTGTTCAAACAAGCCCGGCTGGTTAGGATCATCCAGCCAGGCGGGATGAGACGAGCTGTCTCCTTTTCCTTTTGGAAAAGTACACATGTATTTGTTAAAAACAGGTAGCATGTCTACGTTGTTGGAACCTTTCTGTGTGGAGTCCAGCTAATTGGAGACGCTACATGGTCCTCGGGTGTGAACGGCGGTTCGTCCGAAATGAGTAGTTTCAGTCAAACTTTCTGGGGTTTATACTTGTATATCGAAATGTCCGATCGTCGTGCCCCGCGTTGCCAGGACCCTTTAATTGCGCTCACGGCATGTGTCCAAGTTAAACCGCCGGAACGATACATAACCTGACCTCAGCAGCTTCCAAAAATACCTCCACTGGCTCGCACCAGAGTAAACTTTCAAGTCTGCTTAGTTCCAGTAGGTGAGTCCATTTTGGAGAGCTCTAGAGGCTTAAGAACCGGGTTTGTATCGGCATTGCAAGAACAGCTTGATGGGTTTTCCTCTTGATTGATTCAAAATGTCACAGGCCCGGTTTTTGCCTCTGGGCATCCACAGCTGTGCCTGTGAGGCCCTTTGTGTGTTTCTAGGCTAAGACAGCACCGCCGCTTAAAACAGGCTTGAAACCCTCACACTTACCAGTATATCCCTCATCCACGGAACCCCTGGTTGGTATTCTTCCGGAGAGGGCTGCCCGGTGGATGATAATATTAGTTTATCGACTGCCATTCATCCTGCCTGAGATTCCAACCTGGGTCGCCGGTACACCAAACCATCCAGATGCTCACGAAGAAGACCTCTCACACGATACCATCACTGATAAAGCAAGAATGCTCGATCTTCAAATACATCGTCACCGATACGCCTGACTTAGATTTGGTAACTTTGAGCATCAAATATGACAATCGAAGGTTCAAACAACTCCAAACCGCTACACCCCAACATCATCTGGAGCAGTTCAGAATGAATACTTATCTTGTACTGTGACAAAAATATCAAGTAAAAGACATCTACTCACCAAAACGTCAATTTCTCTTCCTCGGTCCGCCATTGTGGGCATACTTTTTTCAGTTTTGCTCCAGTCAACCAATCAGAGGATGGAAAAATGCTGACGTCACTGTTGGCCGGCTAGCTGGCCCTTTGAGGCAAATCTGAAATCTGATTGGCCTCATTGCTAATAGTATTCAAGTGACATGGGCCAGCACTCTCGATTCAGACGGACACAACCAAGAAAATCGCTACAAAGGCTGAAATACAATTTAATGGAACAAATTCTAGAATTTAAGGTGTGTGTCAGTGATTCTGATTAGGCCAGCAGAGAAGGCTTTGCTGGCCCTGACTGCAGACCACTGGGTACTCACCGCTAATGAACAAAAACGTAAGATGATCCTTGACTATCAAAGCTAGGCCTCCGTAGTCAAACAAACTTTTGCATTTCGGCACACAACCACGGTGCGTTCAAAGACCGCCAAACCAAAGTGCCAAACCGCCAAGGGGATTTAAGCATCATCAGTGTAGCATAAAGACACAAACGTGTAAAGCAGGGGTCTCAAACTCAATTTACCTTGGGGCCGCTGGAGACAGAGTCTGGCTGAGTGTGGGCCGCAGCCTCGGCGCACATGCATGGGAACGCAATTTAAATTACAAAACTGTTTTAAATCCAATCTTCTCAAACGTCTTTTTTTTTTTTTTTTTTTTACACAAAATAAGACAAACAATGACACTGGTGTAAAGAAGTTGAGCGCAAAACTAGTAATAATGATTCGTTTTTCACTAATTGAAAAATGTTTCTCTGCTCGCATCAAGCCTGGTCAATGTCACGCCCCTGAAAACCATAAACCCCACCATGATTGGTAGGTTCGTCAGCTCCGCACACAACACTGCAAAAGTGCCATTCATATAAAACTTGAGAGCTGCGCTAACATTAAACTTTCATATTAAGATGGAGGCCACAAAATATCATCTCGCGGGCCGCAAGTTTGAAACCTCTGGTGTAAAGGTTTTGGGCTTTCTAACATGGTACATGTACATTTTACCAGCATATGACGTATTGATAATTTATGGTAAATGAAATATGTTTTCTGTGGAAACTGACCAAAAATCTGTGAATATGTGGCGCTGTCAGTGCATTGCTGAATAAGACTGTATTACAGCAGGCTTTGTGGATTATGATGATTATTATTTCCAGTCTTATTCGCCGTTATTAATAACTCGTGAGGGTAGCGACAGCATGAATTAAATGACGCATCTTTATTACGCACACCAGTGGAGTTTCGGGTGAGCATGCATGCCGTGGGTTTGAATTCTGGATCATTTTGAGTCTTGGTATTGTATTTTTTTGGGGGGGGGGGCTCTGTCGTCTATCATTAAGAACTCGCGAGGAGCGATCGCATTACATGAAAGTGTTCAGCGTACCAAGAAGGCACAGGGCCACAGTGATCACAATCAATTAACAAAAGTAAAACAAGCCTAAATCAGCTTGAATGGACAGAGATGTAGGCTAAACCCGCAGGGCTTTGGGTTGTTTATATTTAGGGAACACACTATTACAACTACGCACTCGGGCAACTCGCCAAATATGTGAGAAAGAATGCGAAGTATTTCACTTCTAACAACACACCGACCTGGATTTTCATCCACAGAAGTATTAAGACACCAAGAAGCAGAGATGTGCGATGGATCAAAGAAGGTTTTTTTTTTACCCAGGATAGTCATCCACATTACACTCGTTCACTTACTCACCCCTGATGCATCTTAAAAGGGAAGCTGGTAACAAGTCGATCCCAAATCGATAATATCGACATTAAGGCTAGTATCAGTATTGTTCGATACTAGTTTGAAAGGGTCGGTATTTTTAACTTCCCGGTCCTTTCCTAGATCTCTTAATCCTTTCAGTAGAATCCAACTTCCAAAAGTTTTTCTTTATTTTCCTGAATAAATTAGTGTTTACCCCTAACTTTTCATTATTAAGGAAGAAAAAGATGCAAAACTGCATGGCCGTGTTTGAAAAAGTGATGTTAGCATGAAGCTAATAAGTGTTTGGGTCACCTTTAGCAGCAACCACTTTAATCAAGCGTTTTTGATAACTTGCAATGAGTCTCTTACAGAAATTTGCAGAATTGTTGCCATTCAGTCCTAATGGAGGCTTTTCCAGCATGAAGCGCCTTTTGAAGGTCATGCCACAGCAATGCAATAGGATTCAGGTTTCCAAAGTCTTCAGCCTTTCAGAGGTGGACTTGCTGGTGTGTTTTGGATCATCGTCCTGCTGCACAACCCAAGTTGCTTTCAGTTCGAGGTCACCAACAGATGGCACGACGTTCTCCCTCAGGATTTTTTCATGCTTCCATTTATCACAGCAAGTCTTCCGGGTCCTGAAGCAGCAAGACAGCCCCTGGCCATCACACTACCACCACCATCTTTTACTCTTGCTACGATGTTCTTTTTCGAACAACACCAGGCGTAATGGGACACACACCTTCCAAAAAGTCCAACTTTTGTCTCGTCAGACCACAGAGTATTTTCCCAAAGGTCTTGGCGATCATCAAGATGTTTTCTGACAAAATTAAGATGAGCCTTAAAGTTATTTTTGTTTAGCAGTGGCTCCGGTCCTGGAACTCTGCCGTGCAGGCCGTTTTTTCCCAGTATCTTTTTTATGATGGAGTCATGAACACTGACCATAACCGAGGCAAGGGTGGCCTGCAGTTCTTTGAATGTTGTTGTGGGGTCTTTTGTGACCTCTTGCTCGTGCTCTTGAGATTATTTTGGTTGGCTTGCCACTCCTGGGAGGAGTCCATGTTTTTGCCATTTGTGGATAATTGCTCTTGCTGAAGTTTGCCGGAGTCCCAAAGCTTTACAAATGGCTTTATAACCTTTTCAGACTGATAGACCTTAATTATTCATTCATTCATTGCCTATGCCGCTTATCCTCATTAGGGTCCTATCCCAGCTGGCTTTGGGCGAGAGGCGGGGTACACCCTGGACTGGTCGCCAGTCAAAAGCAGGGCACATACAGACAAACAAACATTCACACTCTAATGGACAATTTCGAGTCGCCAATTAACCTAACATGTATGTTTTTGGAATGTGGGAGGAAACCCGAAGAAAACCCACACATGCACGGGGAGAACATGCAAACTCCACACAGAGATGCCCGACGGAGATTCGAACCCTGAACCTCCTGACTGTGCGGCCAATGTGCAACCCACTCATCCACGTGCAGCCCAGACCTTAATTAATCTCTGTTAAATTATGTGTTTTGTCCTTTAATAATATAAAGTTTCATTTAAAACCAGCATTTGGTGTTCTCTTGTTGTCATTGAGTAATATTTACACTATTGGTATGGGCAATGTTTACCTGCTTTCAGACCAATACCAACATATGCAGTATCACCCAACCCTTATATTTCCTATTTTCAAATTAAGGGTATATTTAGTTGGAGACAAATGTTTATATAATGCCAGCCTAATCAAATAGAAGATTATTCAAATACCAGACGGCGGGGAGGCAAACGACAGAGGGGGGGCGGGTGCTTTTGTGTGAGGGATGCGCTCTTCTGGAAGATTCTGCTGCGGTCCTCCAAGTTAGCGTCTATTCATTCCGTTATTGTGGAAACTAGCTAGCAGGCTAGCATTCCGATCAAAGCCACAACATATGCCATGCTTGCCTTTGGGGGTATGGTAAGTTTTGTATTCTACCATATTTGAGAGTCGCAGTAGTACTAAAATGACGATAATTGTCCTGGTTCAACGTCTCGGAAGATGCTAGTTAGCTAGATAACTAGCATCTTCTAGCTAGCTAGCGCCCCGTCGGCTTGCTAGCCTCCGTTAGCCCTGAATTGTATCCCAAGTATCCCAAATTCTCCCTTACCTGATGCGCCATTGCCACTGGCTAGTGTGTGGAGCGATGGGAAACTTGTCCAAATCTAGCAGGGACTCACGGATGCATCACCTACATGCCGCTGCTAGCTGGTTAGCCTAGCATGGCAAAAATGTCCAGTTCTGCTATTTACCTGCACCCACTCTAACGTGTATTATTATTAGTATTATCATGCCGTGGGCGCCTTCGTTAGCCACATTTTAACTGCTGCGCCTCGATTGGCGCATAGAAAACCTCAACCTCACTGCAGGATTGCCTTTGCAAACCCTTGAGATCAAGCAGTGTTTGTATTGACTATGGTTACTCCTGTGTGTGTGTTGCAGTACTGATGCCTGGACTGGAGTGAAACTTCTGTGTGCGCCAAGATGTCAAGTAAGGACTGGATGGATTTTTTTCTCATATCAAGGGTGGTCGCCATTACTGTTACTGAGTGTTAGGCCCGCATCTAAATTGAATTTAAAATCGTCATTTTGCGGGAACAAAGTCGTAATACCACACCTGTTGGAGTCATAATTTTACTAGAAAAAAGTCAGAATATTACGAGAATAAAAGTCGTAATTTTACAAGATTTAAAAATCTTAAAATTCTGCGTCGTTCTACAAGAAAAAAGTCGTGATATTACAATTTTTAAAGTCGTAAATCATTCATTCATTCATTTTCTATATTGCTTATCCTCATTAGGGTCGCAGGTATGCTGGAGCCTATCCCAGCTGGTTTTGGGCGGGAGCCGGGGGTACACCCTGAACTGGTCGCAGGGCACAGATAGACAAACAAAGACATACATTCACACTCACATTCATACCTATGGGCAATTTAGAGTCACCAATTAACCTAACATGCATGTTTTTGGAATGTGGGAGGAAACCGGAGTACCCGGAGAAAACCCACACACGCACCGGGAGAACATGCAAACTCCACACAGAGATGCCCAACGGAGATTCGAACCCTGAACCTCCTGACTGTGAGGCCAATGTGCTACCCACTCAGCCACCGTGCGGCCAAGTCTGTATATTACAAGATTTAAAGTCATAATTTTACAAGATTAAAAATCGTAAAATTCCAAGATTAAAAGCCGTACTTTTACAAGATTAAAATTGTAATTTTACGAGAAAAAAGTCCTAATATTACAAGATTTAAAGTCGTAATTTTACTAGAAAAAAGTCTGAATATTACAAGAATAAAAGTCGTAATTTTACAAGATTTAAAGTCGTAATTTTACTAGAAAAAAAGTCAGAATATTACGAGATTAGAAATCGGAATTTTACAAGATTACAAGTCATAATTTTACAAGATTAAAAGTCGTAAAATTCCAAGAGTAAAAGTCGTAATTTTACGAGAAAAAAGTGGTAATATTACGTGTCCGAGGGAAAAAGAAAAGCAGTTCTTCAGGTAGGAAGGAAACTTTCCTCTTGTTTCAGACAAGCTTTTATTTATAACGGGACAGCAAAACACAGCAGTTGGCCTCAAACAGATTAGCATGGGTTAGCATCATCTCACCGCCACTCTCACATACCCCCCCCCCTTCCACTTAAGGCCCCCCGTTTCATAGCTGTCTCAGGCAATGCCTGTAAAGTCGAGTTACGACCTTTATTCTCCTAATATTATGAGCTTTTTCTCTCCATCATAACAGGCACTGCCTGAGACAGCTATAAATGCAGGGGACTTGTGTGACCTTTGGCCTGGGTCAATGGTCATTTGACCACTTTCCTCGTAAAATCTTTTAATCTTGTTTGTTATTAGTTTGTTATTAGTGTTATGACCCGTTTATTGTTGTTATAATTATTGTTGTTGTTATTATGATTACGTGTGTGTCCTCGTGTAATATTGTGTCAGCCCTGGTAACAAATTTGATATTTAAAGGGTCCCAAAACAAACCTAAAAACTCACTCAGTAGCACTCCCCGCTAAAAAAAACCCCAGCCTGCCACTTGATTCACAGGTTGCTTGTCATGACACAACAAACAAAACAGTCCCAGATCCCATGTTTGCAAACAACAATACTCCTATAATTTCCACTACGTCACACTCTTGTGCTCTCTGTGTGTATGCTAGCGGCCCCGCCTCCACCCAGAGCATGTATGACTGACAAAAGAGCTCATTCTGTTCATGCCGTTGTTCTACAAACCAAATGCGCCAAGGTGCTGAAACCAATGCAGAGTGAACCCTCTTCCTACCCGGTTGGAGGCGGGAGACGAGGAAAACACACATGCACACGGCAGTATATTGAATTTCTTTTCATTTATTGTGTGATTAATTAATTAATCATCCCAGGTCAAGGCAATAAATGTCTTGGAGGCCTTGTGACACTATTGACTCAGTCATATGTAGTAAAAGGGAATAACTTTTATTTATATATTGTTAATTTGTCCACAAAAAGGTGGTTGGTGAGAATTTGACTTTTTTGCTGGCCTAAGATCTTTGACTTGTGTTGAATTTTGAATGTTACTATCAAAATCAAACAACTATACAACTATTCAGAGTCAATAATATTAGCCCTGCACTGAAACTTCTTCTAACGTCTTTTTGTTGTTGTTGTTGCTGTTTCAACCAGAGAGGCCGTCCTACGCCCCTCCACCTCCCCCCGCCCCCACAACTGTAAGTATAAGCCATCATACACTATTTAATTGAATGCTATCTCCCTTTACACATACTCCATCTTATTTCCTACTAGCCCCGTTTTTTTTTTTTTTTTTTGCGTGTGTGTGTTATTTCTCATCTGCGTCTCATTTGTGTCCGTTAGCAAATGCCCAACAACACGGCGTTCGTGGGGTACAATCCCTACAGCCATCTGGCCTACAACAACTACAGACTGGGAGGGAGCCAAAGCAGCAACAGTCGGGTAACGGTATGAATATTATCCTAGCCAAAACCAAACCAGGTGTATCCTGGTACACGTAGTACGCTGGTTATTAGCCGCCTCGTTCCAGTCAAAGCTTTGTGACTTTCATACTTTGAGTATGATACGAATTTTTGCATCAAAGAGCATTTAGCGTGAGATGCCAAAACTCACTAAGTCCTTCAAACGTATCATTCTAAGTGCTTAAGTCGCAGCACAGAACCGGCTTGGCATCCGCCTGTGTGTTCGGACGCCACCTGCCTGCAAAATCTGCATTTGTGGCGGCTATGTTAAGTAACGCATACCATCCCTGTTGCCATGGAACTACACACTTATCGCTTGGCATGACTTTGGCTGCCCAGGTGCTAAACTATGAATAGCCTCAGAATAATTGTATGCATGTTGTTGTGTCTCCAAATCTGTTTTTCATAGAAATAAACATAATCCTAAACATTTGCAGCCCATAGCTGTTTGTTTTGTTTTGTTTTGTTTTTTAACCTGCGGCACATTCTAAAAATAAAATTTAACAAGGAAACAAACATAAAAAAACCCAGCAAAAATCATTAGCAATTTTACTAGAATGAAGAGAAAAGAGTTGGGTTAAAAGAAAAGGTTGTCATTTTACCAGTATAATGATAGATAGGAAAAATGTCATTTGAGTTGAAATATTGAAAAAAAAAAAGATTTTTAAAACATTGTAAGAATCAAACAAAACAAATAAGGTTGTAGTTGTTGAAAAATTAGGTTGCAAAAAAGTTATCTAGTAAGGTCAAACTCTATGTTGCACTGTGCGTGTGTGTGTGTGTGTGTATATTACGTAAGTCATGAGAAGTTAAAAATAAGTTGAAATAGTTGGGGGGGAACAACTGGAGAAATGTAAAAAAGAACTATAATTTTATGAAAATAGTCGTAAGGGATACATTTTAGTAACAAAGATGAATTCTTTTAAAATTTGTAACACAAATACATAATTAAGTAAAAAGTCCAGTCCTGTGTGTGTATTTTTCTTAATCTCTCTCCCCCTCAATTCTTTTGAAAACCTACATTTCCTTTGGAGATTAATCTTTCCATCTATCCATCCATTCATCCATCCATCTATCCATGCATTCATGCATCTTTCCATCATCCATTCATTTATCCATCCATCCATCTTTCCATCCATCTTTCTATACATCCATCTATTTATCCATCCATCCATCTATCCATATTTCTATACATTCATCCATCCATTTATCCACCTGTCCATCCATCCATCTTCCCAGCCATCGATCTATCCATCTGTCCATCCATCGTTCCATCCATCCCTGCATTCATCCATCCCTCTATTCGTCCATCCATCTGTCCGTCCATCCATCTTTCCGTCTATACATCCAGCCATCATCCATCCACCTATCCATTAATCCATCTTTCCATCCATCCATCTATCTATCAAAACATACAAAACAAAAGTTGTAATTTTGGAAAACAAGGTTGGGCAAAAAGTACTATTATGGGAATAAAGTCAAAATATTCTGAAAAGAAAAAGTACACTATGTAAGAATAAATATTTGGGGAAAAGAGGAAATGTTATACCAATAATAGGCTTTTTCACCATATCACAAAGCTAAGATGCAGTTTTTTCTATATGTGTATATATGTTAGGAATGTCAATCGAAAAAAATATTTAATTGCATAGTTAACTCTTAATTAATTGCAGATAGAAGTTTTTATAAGTGAACTTTATGAAAAATCATTTTGAAGTTATTAATACACCTATCAACATGAGACTGGATATGTTTGCTTTACGCAAATTTTTGTTGATTAAACATTCAGTCTTTTAAGTTAGCTCGACACAAAATGGACCTTGAAGTATTAAAAAACACAATGTACGACACGAAGACATCGGTAAGGTAAACTCTCCATCACTCAAATATCATTCTCTTCAAGCAAGTAAGCGAAAAGAAAACCGGGTGCTTAGAAAAATAAATATTGTCAACTTACAGAAAATAAAGTGCTCAAAAACAGTCAGTAGTTGACAAGGATTTTTTAATAATGAAAAGTTTCATTCAGAGACTGCATTTTGTGTTGTCATATAATATTGAAATGTGTTTGATGGTCTGAGACATTTGATACACTGCCTTGTGAAAGTATTCAGCCCCCTTGAACTTTGCGACCTTTTGCCACATTTCAGGCTTCAAACATAAAGATATAAAAGTGTAATTTTTTGTGAAGAATCAACAACAAGTGGGACACAATCATGAAGTGGAACGAAATGTATTGGAGATTTCAAACTTTTTTAACAAATAAAAGATGGACAAATCGGGCGTGCAAAATGATACAGCACCTTTACTTTCAGTCGAGCAAACTCGACTCCAAAGTTCAGTGAGGATCTCTGAATGATCCAATGTTGACCTAAATGACTAAGGTTGATAAATAGATTCCACCTGTGTGTAATCAAGTCTCTGTAGAAATGCACCTGCACTGTCATAGCCTCAGAGGTGCGTTGAAAGCGCAGAGAGCACCATGAAGAACAAGGAACACACCAGGCAGGTCCGAGATACTGTTGTGGAGAAGTTTAAAGCTGGGTTTGGTTACAAAAAGATTTCCCGAGCACTAAACATTCCAAGGAGCACTGTGCAAGCGACAATATTAAAATGGAAGGAGTATCAGACCACTGCAAATCTACCAAGACCTGGCTGTCCTTCCAAACTTTCAGCTCATACAAGGATAAGATGGATCAGAGATGCAGCCAAGAGGCCCATGATCACTCTGGATGAACTGCGGGGATCTACAGCTGAGGTGGGAGACTCTGTCCACAGGACACCAATCAGGCGTATGTTTGGCGTAAAAGCAATACAGCTCATCGCCCTGAACACACCATCCCCACTGCAAACATGGCGGTGGCAGGATCTTGGTTTGGGCCTGCTTCTCTTCAGCACTGACATGGAAGATGGATGGAGCCAAATACAGGACCATTCTGGAAGAAAACCTGATGGAGTCTGTAAAAGACATGAGACTGGGACGGAGATTTGTCTTCCGACAAGACAGTGATCCAAAACACAAAGCAAAATCTACAAAGGAATGGTTCACAAACATATCCAGGTGTGAGAATGGCCAAGTCAAAGTCCAGACCTGAATTCCATCGAACATGTGGAAGAACTGAAAACTGCTGTTCACAAACGCTCTCCATCCAACCTCACTGAGCTCGAGCTGTTTTGCAAGGAGGAATGGGCAAAAATTCCAGTCTCTCGATGTGCAAACCTGATAGACATACCCCAAGCGATTTACAGCTGTAATCCCAGCCAAAGGTGGCGCTACAAAGTACTCACTTAGGGCGCTGAATCATTTTGCACGCCCAATTTATCCCTCTTTTATTTGTTAAAGTTTGAAATATCCAATAAATTTCGTTCCACTTCATGATTGTGTTCCACTTGTTGATTCTTAACAAAAAATTACACTTTTGTGAAATGTGGCAAAAGGTCGCAAAGTTCAAGGGGGCCGCCAAGTTTCCCAAGGCGCTGTGTATATATAACTTCTTAGCATATGAACATGCTTTACCAAATATCAAAGTGCTCCTTGCGTCCTTTCATTGCTCTCACTGCCATCCTCCCTGCTTTAGATGTTCCCTGGGTCCACAACCAATTGTGAAAGGTCTCTTTCTTGTTTTTATGTCAGAATTCATCCGGAATAAACATCCCCAAACCGCCCAAGCCACCCGATAAGCCGCTGATGCCGTATATGAGATACAGTCGAAAGGTAAGCGCGTGATATGTACTTGTCTTGACACTGAATCAGTGAAGTCCAGTATCAGCTTTGTTTGAAATGCTAGGTTTTGTAGATGTTGCTAAATCATGCCAGGACACAGGTAGGTAGGACTGTCCACTATCAATTTGGAGATGGAGCTTAAAGCACACGGCCTCCTCTGGTTTGTGACCTCTCTGCAAAGAGATAACCACGTAAAGCCCCTCCGACCCAACCCAATCCCACCCCCATGTCTGGTTCTCATCACCAGGTTTGGGATCAAGTAAAAGCCTCCAATCCTGATCTGAAGCTATGGGAAATTGGGAAGATAATCGGTGGCATGTGGAGGGACCTCACTGATGAGGAGAAACAGGATTATTTGAATGACTACGAAGCAGAGAAGGTTGGTTGTTTTGCAAAGGGATGTGTATGGCTCTTTTCTGACGGATAACCGCTGCGTGTCTCCAGCAGATGTGGGTCCCTCATTGCTTCCTTTCCTAACCCCCCTCCCCTTGTGTTGGCCTAGTTGATAAAAACAAGGGTCCACATGTGTGCCCCCTTTGCCTTCTCAGTTTTCTTGTCATTCCTGTCGTGGTCTCCCGACGTAGATTGAATACAACGAAAGCATGAAGGCCTATCACAACTCTCCGGCCTACCTGGCCTACGTCAATGCCAAAAGCCGCGCTGAGGCGGCACTGGAGGAGGAGAGCCGCCAGAGGCAGTCCAGACTTGACAAAGGCGAGCCTTACATGAGTATTCAGCCAGCCGAGGATCCAGATGGTGAGCTTATTTCTCTCCCAGTTGTGACGGTTCTTTGACGATGCTGTAATTACTTAAAGGGTCTCTGACTTGATTTGTCAACTTGGCTTAAATATGTTATATATTTGTAATTATGTTCTACATTGTTCAATTTTTGAAACATTTGGAGATGAAATAAGGAACTTTCAGAACATCGGCTTTAAGCGATAAAACTTACTCTGGAGGTTAGTATTTTAATTTGGGTTCTTAATAAGCACAAAAGGGGCTTTTCTTGTGTATTTGTCCATCGCCGCCACTACAGCCCCCCACCGTCAACATATTGCCGTGAAAAGATGTTTATATAACATTTATAATGCTTTGCAGCCTTGTCGCTGTGGTGGAATACTGTTTGAAGACTAACCTATGTAAACAAGACGTGACACTGTTCTATGGCAGCTTTGACAAACATTAAAGCCAAATGCTCCTTGTAAACATCTCCCTTAATAGCAGCCTTCAGTGACATGGACTGAAATTCAAAATAGACGGAAACAAGTAGACGACCTCCCCCGACAAGCGTTTAAGTTTTTTATTTTTAAGCGGAAAGGAGTCGCCTCGATGACGTCACTTTTGGAAATGAGACTGAACAGCGAGAGCTAGCTCGTCATGGGTGGCGCCGTCAACAGCTGGAATAACGTAGAGCATTATTGCAAACAAAGTATTTAAAGCAAAGTTGATAAATCATGTCCATGACCATTTTAAATGGGATTTTTTAAATAGATACTTTCATCTCCGGGAGAAACCATTGTATACAAAGGAAGGGGTTTCATTTGCAGGTTCTGCAAAATGGGCCGCATCCTAGAAAAATGATGCAAAAGCCCCTTTGATGTTTTATTCAAGAAAAAAATGTATTTTTATAAACTATATGCTAAGAAGTGATATTATTTCAAGAAAAAAAAATATTTTTATAAACTATATGCCAAGAATTGATATTATTTCAAGAAAAAATGTCTTTATAAACTATGTGATAGGAGGTGGCCGCACGGTGGCTGAATGGTTAGCACATTGGCCACACAGTCAGGAGATCTGGAAGACCTGGGTTCAAATCTCCGTTGGGCATCTCTGTGTGGAGTTTGCATGTTCACCCCGTGCGTGCGTGGGTTTTCTCCGGGTACTCCGGTTTCCTCCCACATTCCAAAAACATGCATGTTAGCTTCATTGGCAACTCTTAACTGTCCATTAGAGTATGAGTGTGAATGTTTGTTTGTCTATATGTGCCCTATGATTAACTGTCCAGGGTGTACCCTGCCTCTCGCAGGGTATGGCTGCGGGATAGGCTCCAGCATCCCCGCGACCCTAATGAGGATAAGCGGTATAGAAAATGGATGGATGAATGAATGAATGCTAGGAGGTGATATTATTTCAAGAAAAATATAATCTTTTAATAAACTATATGCTAAGAATTGATATTTCAAGAAAAAAATATTTTTATAAACTATATGCTAAGAAGTAAGATTATTTCAAGAAAAAAACGATCTTAGCGACGATTTAGACGAAAAGGGTATTTAATAGTATGAATTTCAGTCTTTGCTTTCTTTCTCCCCGTTTTTGCTGTTTTTAAATTTTATTTGTTAAATACAATACAATATTGCTAAATATTATTTTCTTCTCTTGATATTATGACATTATTTCAATAACAGTTTTCCTTTAATCCCATTATATCATGGGGTAGGGTGCGCCCCCAAACATTAAGCTTTAAAAAAATTGGCAATCGGACAGAAAATTGTTGCACCCCGAATTTCAACTTTGTTCTTATAATTTTGACTTTATTCCTCTAATATTATTATAACATTTTCCACAATCTAATTTTCTATGACTTTGAAACAAGTTGTATTTTTCTTAAGTATGTTAACTTTATGTTACTAAAATTACTGCATTTTACTACATTTTTCCTCATAATATGACATTATTTTTGTAAAATTCTGACTTTTTCCTCATTTGAAGACTTCTTTTTCTTGCTGTTTTGACTTTCTTATAGAAAATTTGCTGCTGATGCTTCTGTTTTTTCTGGTGTTTTTTCTAGTTTTCTCTGAACTATTATTAATGGAGAAAAAAATCCAAACCTACACGGCCCTGTGTGGGGAAAGAAGGGTTGCTTTGTTAAAACCTAACTGAGATAAAATGAAGTCTTATTAGTCTGGAAAAGGTTATAAAGCAATTTCTAAAGCGGCTAAAGTCTCCAGCAAACAACAGTAAGAGCCATTATCCTCAAATTGAGAAAACATGGAACAGTGGTGAACCTTCCCAGGAGTGGCTGGCCTACCAAAATGACCCCAAGAGCGCACCAACGACTCATCAATGAGGTCACAAAAGACCCTACAACAACATCCAAATAACTGCGGGCTTCACTTGGCTCAGTTAAGCTCAGTGTTCAAAAACGGCAAGTTTTGTCCAACAAGTTCCAAGACCAAAACCACTGCTTAACAAAAAGAACATTAAAGATCGTCTCAATTTTTGCCAGAAAACATCTTGATGATCCCCCAGACTTTTGGGAAAATACTCTGACCAGAAAAAAGGTGAACTTTTTCTGGAAGGTGTTTGTCCCATTATATCTGCCGTAAAAAAATAACGCCGCATTTCAGAAAAACCTACCAAGAGTCAAAGATGGTGGTGATAGTGTGATGGTCCGGGGCTGTTTTGCTGCTTCAGGACCTGGAAGACTTGCTGGGATAAATGGAAGCATGAAAAAATCCTAAAGGAGAAAGTCCGGCCGGCTGTTGGTGACCTCAAGCAGAACCCAACTTGTGTTGTGCAGCAGGACAATGACCCAAAACACACCAGCAAGTCCACCTCTGAATGGATGAAGACTTTGGAGTCTGACCTGAACCCTCTTGACCTCCAAAAGGCGCTTCATGCTGGGAAAACCTTCATTGTGACTGAACAATTCTGCTAAGAGACTCATGCAGTTATTAATGCTAAGGGTGACCCAAACACTTATTAGCTTTAAGCTAACATCACTTTTTCACACAGAACCGTGTGGCTTCGGATTTTATTCCCCCTTAATAATAAAGTTTGATTTAAAAGCAGAATGTCCCAAACTGTCACGTGATTGTAATGACGGTAAAAATATACTTCTGAAGGCCGCAGTGACATCCAAACTGTTCTCAACGCTCCCCTAGATTACGACGATGGATTTTCAGTGAAGCATTCCGCGGCGGCCCGTTTCCAGCGCAACCACCGCCTGATAAGCGAGATTCTCAGTGAGAGCGTGGTCCCTGACGTGCGGTCTGTGGTCACCACCGCCCGAATGCAGGTCCTCAAACGCCAGGTTCAGTCTCTGATGGTTCACCAGGTACCTTTTGAAGAAATTTTTATTTTTAATTTTTATTTGTATTTGTTTAAATCCCGTCAATGTCAGAATTCCTCCCATGTGTCTCCTGTCACAGAGAAAGTTGGAGGCGGAGTTGCTTCAAATTGAAGACCGCCACCAGGATAAGAAAAGGAAGTTCATAGAAGCCACAGAGTCGTTCACAAATGAGCTCAAAAGAGTATGACTTTTTTTTTTTTTTTTTTTTTTAAATGGCTTGAAATGAAATGGATAATGCCTGTTATGCATTCCGTGTTGAAATTTAAACTTGAAACTTTTAAAATTAAAACAAGGAAGTTTTATACAATGACACTTTTTATTTTCCAGCTGTGTTGCATGAAAGTGGAAGTGGACATGGAGAAGATATCGGCAGATATATCCGCAGCAGAAGAGGCAGCCCGCAAGCGCATGGCGGACCGGGAGAAGGATGCGGGAGGCGCTAAAGAGGCGCCCAACTGCGTGTTAGCCGAAGAAGAAAAGCACGTCTGTACGACTCACGGCAAATCCCAGCCCAATCCTCTGGGCGAAAGCGCCAGCAAGGAAGGTGAGGACTCCGCCGCCAAAGATGCACCAGGTGAGCCGGACCGCCAGGATTGGTGTCTTTATTTGCATTAACGCTCAACCGCTTGGATGCTGCAGGGAAGCAGAAGGCCGCCGAGGAACTGGAGGTCCAGCCGGGCAGTGAGGAGGGGGCATCCGAGGACAAGGAGAGCGTCCCGGAGGGCGCCATGGAGGAGGGAACCAGCGACAGCAACACGGGCTCCGAGACCACGTCTGCTCAGACCGAAGACGCTCTGATGAGCGAGGCGCCCGAGAGCACCAGCAGGGCGAGATCAGTCCACTAAGTCAGACTCTCGTTTTCCACACCGGACTGCTTTTTCAAAACTGTGCAATGTTATCCATCATCTGCCAAAGGCGAGCGCAGCGAGAGGAACAAGCCTGAAGCAGAAGTGGCACATGAATGGACATTTTTATCTCATATCGACTTCAGTGGAACCCGTCAGGCAGCTCCTCGATTCCTCATCCGCCGTGTTGTTGTTACTAAAAAATGTCCGCTTAGGCAGACATTGAACATTTTTGTCAACCCAATGGGGTGATTTGTGTTAAATGAAAAAATGGGCCCGACATTTGTTGTAGCATTGTCCTTGTCCTTTTTTTTTCTCCAAAAGCAGTTTTGTGCTCGTTATTTCTCATAAGTACCCGCTTAAGTTGACGTCGACATTCACGGCTGAACAAATGGGGTAACTTCTTTGGGGAAAACGGGCCCGCCTATGTCGACATTTGTTGTAGTATTGCCGACTTTGTCCCTTTTTTTAAAAATCAAAAGCAGGTTTCTGATCGTTCCAGTCTCATACCGGTACATTACAGTGGAACCAGTTTATGTCGACAAACAGTCAGTGTCGATCATATCAGTCCTGTTTCAAAATGCCGCCGTCATTTCTCCAACGTATCCGCTTAAGTTGACGTCAACATTGAACAAATGGGCTAACTTCTATGGGAAAATGGGTCTTATGGGTTTATGTTGACATGTTGTGGTACGTTCAACTTAATTATCACTCGTGGTTTGTTTTTGTTTTTTTTGCAAAAAACGATTTGACAGTTCAAGTCTCACCAATACTCTACTGGTCTCCCCTCCGATTTGCAGGGGAACCCGTTTATGTCGACAACCAGTGGTCCAGCGCTTCGGTTGACATCGACAAATGGGTACGTTTATGTATGTTTACGTGTTTTACCACCTTTGCAGAAGCAGATCATTGAATAGTACTTGCAAGTGATAATCTCCCGCCATGGCGACGGCCGCTTATGTCGACGCGAGTCAGCCCATCAAAGGGGTGTCTTGGGTTCCACTACCTATTCTGAAAGTGCAAAGGATGCCTGGTAATGTGGGTGGAGAGATTGCTCAGTGCTATACTGTATATAACGGTGTATTGTAGCGTAATTGTTATTTTTGCATGTTTTGTCGTAGTGGTTTACTACCTGTTTTAGTACCACAGTCATTTTCTTTTCATCTCAGGAGTCTAAAGTACCTTTTAGTAGACAATTGTTATTTATTTTCAACATTTTATTGTTTATTTTTTTTGTACCATCCTGGGCTACTCGCAGTCCACCCATAGGGATTAGCTAGATCACATGATCATCAGCGCCGCGCCATGTGTTCTCGGCTTTGCTGTCAGTCAAAATGCATGCAGTGCAGTACGTGTTGTGTTTATGTACCGTAGTTGTGCATACACTGCATTGCTTGAATATGAATATTGGTGTAGACATACAGCAGCTTCGAAGAACTGTCCAGAACTTTCAGTCATAAAGTGGATTTTCTTGTGCGTATTTTTTACCAATAAACTTTTCTATTCTTGAGATTTTATTTTGTTATTAAATCTGTTTCTTCAAAAGTGTCGCCGAAGCGGGACACACAGCTGTGGGCTGAATACAGTAAGCCCTTGCCGCTTGTGGCAGGTTTTCAAAAATGTTCATAAATCATGATGCTTTCTTAATGTAGTCAAAAATTGCTAAATGAAAATACAAAAGGCTTTCAAGACGCATTCAAAGATGTGGTATGTAGTATTGTATAACGGTCACTAGATGTCAGTAATGTTAAATTGATGACATCACATTTTCTGTTATTTGCTAATTTCTCCGCACAAATCAAACACACGGGCAGGCCGGCGTCATTGGCGGGGAATGAAAAAAAATGTTCATTCGGAATTACGGTGAACTCACTTTTCCTCCTGAGATTTCGGTTCGTTGCGCTGCCGAAACACTAGGCTTCAGATTAATCGGTCAAGGAATTAGATTATTAGATTAAATTAGATTATTACCGATACCAACTTGTCCCTTATAGTTTGACAGTCATGCTTTTGTGATTTTGCCTGTCAATTTTTGATCATGATTATATTCCGAATAAAACACAGGACAGAATTTAGGCAAACAAAAAACATCCGACCACGACAGGTGAATTTCCGTGAAGTAGGATTCAATATAAACTATGAATCCTGAAAGTTCAAAGTTAGCGCATAGAAAACCTGTTTGACTTTCTAAATGTGATTCTTAGCATTATTAGAGCCCTCTAGACATGAAATAACACCCCTATAGTCCTCTTTACACACCTATTACCCAATCTTTGGGTTGTTCATATTAGAATTGTAGAGCGACACACAACGTAACAAACACATGGACTGCACCAAAGGGAAAGGTGACGGAATTTTACGGTTTAAAGATTTTTTTGGAGGTATCCAAACGTGAAGGGAGTGTCGTCGTCACATTACATTCATAACACTCATTTCTGGTTCCGACAACCAAACATAAGCATTCAAACATACTGTAGCGTGTTGGCGGCATCCCGAGTCAATCATGGCGCAGGTCAGCACCTTCTGCGACGTGACTGCCGCCAGGAAGTGTTTTTTTTTTTCCCATTTTCTATTAACAATATATTGGTTTTGTTTTTTGACTATTGCTTTTGCTAATTCTAGTTGCAGGGGAAAGAGTATTTTGTTAATTGATGGTTTTAGTAGGTAAAGGTAAATGTAACTGTTCACTTGGCATTTGGAATTATTTTTACATCAGTCTCTTAATGTGCAACTATAAATATTGTCTTTAAAATTGTGTTAACATTTTTGGGTGTCTGGAACAGATTGGATTTCCATTATTTTCTATGGGGAAATTTGCTTTGGTTCAAGTCCATTTTGGTTTAAGTCAGACTTTCTGGACCAAATTAATTGGATTTACATGATTTTCTATGGGAAGGTTAGCTTTGGTTAGAGTCCGTTTTGGTTTGAGTCGGACCGTCAGGAACGGATTAATTGGATTTCCATTTTTTTCTATGGGAAATTTTGCTTGGTTTAGAGTCTGTTTTGGTTTGAGTCGGACCTTCTGGAACTAATTTATTGGATTTACGTTATTTTCTATGGGAAAATCTGCTTCATTTAAAGTCGATTTTGGTTTGAGTCAGACCGTCTGGAATGAATTAATTGGATTTACATGATTTTCTATGGAAACATTGCTTCGGTTAAAGTCCATTTTAATTGGAGTCAGACCGTCTGGAACGGATTCATTGGATTTACATGATTTTCTATGAGAAAGTTAGCTTTGGTTAGAGTCCGATTTTGTTTGAGTCGGACCATCTGGAACAAATTAATTGGATTTTTTATATTCTATGGGAAAGTTTGCTTGGTTTAGAGTCTGTTTTGGTTTGAGTCGGACCGTCTGGAACGAGTTACTTGGATTTACATGACTTTCTATGGGAAGGTTAGCTTTGGTTAGAGCCAGGTTTGGTTTGAGTCTGACTTTCCGGAACGGATTAATTGGATTTGCATGATTTTCTATGAGAAGTTTAGCTTTGGTTAAAGTCCGTCTTGGTTTGTGTAGTACTTTCTGGAACGGATTGAATGGATTTATATGGAGATTATAATATTGATTTGATAAATCCAAATAAACACAAAACAACCGATGAATTCATCAATAGGATGTATAGTATGAGCCTCCACCCAATCATAACAAGACCCAGCAGAATCACAACACATAGTGCAACACTTATAGATAATATTTTTACAAATAGCATCGAGACTGTAACCACTAGTGGCTTAATGATATGCGATATAACCGATCATCTACCTGTTTTTACACTGTATGATTATGATTATATTTATCATAAAACACCCCAAACATCTGTATTTAAACAATTACGGACTGAAGAAGCATTAAGCTCACTTGAATCTGATTTATCACAACAAGATTGGAATACTATATACATGGAGAAGGATGTAGATGGTGCCTTCAACACATTTTTACACATATTTTGTTTTTTATGTGACAAAAACTGTCCTATCCGTAAAAATAACACTGCTATGAAATCTCCATGGATGACTAAGGGTATACAAAATGCTTGTAAAAAGAAAAATACTTTATATAAACGATTAATTAAATTAAAAACTGAAGAATCCGAACATATTATATAAATTGTATAAAAATAAATTGACTAATATAATAAGAGCTAGTAAAAAATCATATTATACCAATTTATTAAATATTAATAAAAATAATGCTAAAAGGGTTTGGGGAATACTTAATAATGTAATTAAAGGTAACAATAATAATAATAATAATAATACGTATCCAGACTATTTTATTGATGAGAATAGAGATATCTATAATATGAATAAAACAGTAAATGGTTTCAATGAATTTTTTGTCAATGTTGGACCAGATTTGGCAGCAAATATTCCGGAGTCTAGTTGTAATAAATTGGAGTCGTTGATAGCAATTCACTCACACACAATGTTTCTCTTTGGAGTTAGTGAGGCAGAAGTAATAGATATTGTTAAAAATTGTAAAAATAAAACATCCACTGACTGTTTTGATATAGATATGATGATAGTTATAAGAGTAATAAGAAGTATTTCCAAACCCTTAACGTACATATGCAATTTATCCTTCCAGACTGGGACATTTCCAAGTAAAATGAAAATTGCCAAAATAATACCATTGTACAAAGATGGGAACAAACACATTTTTACAAACTATAGACCTGTCTCGCTACTCCCTCAGTTTTCCAAAATATTAGAAAAACTTTTTAATAAGAGATTAGAATCTTTTATTGATAAATATAATATAATTCATGATAGTCAGTATGGTTTCAGGTCAGGGAGGTCAACATCAATGGCAATACTTGAGGCAGTGGAAGAGATTACAAATAGTTTAGACAGTAAGAACTATGCAGT
>QODF01000121.1:256471-391998 GCA_024372805.1 Oostethus manadensis | reverse complement strand
CAATAATAATGTATATTGTACATGTGTGTTTGTAGGTGTGATACCTTGTTCATGTAGTACTGTATATTCCATTAACATAACAGCATTTAGTACTACGAATAAGGGGGTGGGAGTAAATAAGCTTGTCTTCTTCCCACTCCTTTTCGAGACAAATTGTTCCTGTTTATAGGCATATGTTCATTATGTTCTGTCCGGTGTATTTTGTGTGGCTCGAAATAAATATACATCAATCAATCAATCATCAATCAATTTACATGATTTTGTATGGAAAAATTTACTTCGGTTAAAGTCCATTTTGATTGGAGTCAGACCGTCTGGAATGGATTCATTGGATTTACATGATTTTCTATGAGAAAGTTAGCTTTGGTTAGAGTCCGTCTCGGTTTGAGTAGTACTTTCTGGAACGGATTAATTGGATTTACATTTTTTTCTTTGGGAAAATCTGCTTCGATTAAAGTCAGTTTTGGATTGAGTCAGACCTTCTGGAACAAATTCATTGGATTTACATGATTTTGTATAGAAAAATTTGCTTCGGTTAAAGTCCATTTTGATTGGAGTCAGACCGTCTGGAATGGATTCATTGGATTTACATGATTTTCTATGAGAAAGTTAGCTTTGGTTAGAGTCCGTCTCGGTTTGAGTAGTACTTTCTGGAACGGATTAATTGGATTTCCATTATTTTCTAGTGGAAAGTTTGCTTGGCTGAGAGTCTGTTTTGGATTGAGTCAGACCTTCTGGAACAAATTCATTGGATTTACATTATTTTCTATGGGAAAATCTGCTTCGCTTTAAGTCCATTTTGGTTTGAGTCAGACTGGCTGGAGCGAATTAATTGGATTTACATAATTTTCTATGGGAAAGTTAGCTTTGGTTAGAGTCCGTTTTGGTTTGATTCGGACTGTCTGGAACGGATTCATTGGATTTACATGACTTTCTATGAGAAGGTTAGCTTTGGTTAGAGCCCGGTTTGGTTTGAGTCTGACTTTCTGGAACGGATTAATTGGATTTCCATGATTTTCTATGAGAAGGTTAGCTTTGGGTAAAGTTCGTCTTGGTTTTAGTAGTACTTTCTGGAACGGCTTAATTGGATTTACATTATTTTCTTTGGGAAAATCTGCTTTGATTAAAGTCCGTTTTGGTTTAAGTCAGACTGGCTGGAACGGATGCATTAGATTTACATGACTTTCTATGGGTAGGTTAGCTTTGGTTAGAGCCCGGTTTGGTTTGAGTCTGACTTTCCGGAATGGATTAATCGGATTTCTATGATTTTCTATTGGAAACTTTGCTTCAGTTAGAGTCTTTGCTTCAGTTAGAGTCTTTTTTGGTTCGAGTCGGACCTTTTGGAATGGATTAGTGATGTTAACCAAGGCACCACTATATATATATTTTTTTAAATCATGAAATTATCATTTCTGAACATTTTACCAACAAATACGACAAAGTACCAGGAATGTAACAATATCAATAGAATTGTATTATTATTCTTTTTAACACTGAAGTCAATAATACAAAATAAGTAAACAAAAGCGAGAACTACTGTTGGCTCTCATTGAAATCCTTCAAAGTCGTCTTGAAATTGCAGTTTGTAAACAATTTATAAAACCATATACCATTTCTGAAAATAAATATTGACTTCATCACTTTATACAATACCTGTCATCATTTTCTGGAAAAAACAGGACATTCTTTTAAGAAGTGCGTTTCCCGGGTAAAACGGGGACGCGGGGGGATGCTGATATGACCCATGGTTTGGATGCTATTTGTATTACGGAGGAAGATGGACATGCAGGGCACGCCCTGGCAATTCAGGTGCACCCAATAAGACACCAGCTAATTCCAAGCAGGGGCTCGATGCAACAAACCCAAAAGGTGTGAAATCGTACACGACACGTCGCGGTGCTCTGGTTCATCCTTTGTCACGAGGAAGTGAGTTCAGATAATAGCAGATTGTTCAGATTTCCTGCTTTCACAACGGAAATGTGGGGGGCACGTAGAGGATAATTGCTACCCCTGCTAGACTGGGCGCCACCCGTTTAACCTGCACGGCCCCCTCAGCGAGCGAAGAATGGGAACTTTGTCTCACGCAACGACGGGCTCGTAACGTGGGTGCTGTCGTGTAAAAGCAGCGGCGCATTGCACCTGTTTTGCACTTTGTGGTTAACGCTGCAGAAAGTGAAAGACAGCAACCGCAACTTCAGGTGTTCCGCTTTGGTAGATGTTTGGGTAGCAGGAACTCTACTGTAAATATGCTTTCCCTTTTTCTGTGCTACGGCATGCACAGTGGGGTGACCCCCCAACAAAATGCAATTTTTTTATGAAATGTCTGATTATTTTTACAATCATTGAATGTTTTTATATTAAGGGGAAAAAATGCAATGTAATTTTACCCTAAACCTAATATCTGGTTGTGCCACCACTTTGCACTATTGTTGTCATTCAGTCAGAGTTGAGGTTTTTCCAGCATGAAGTGTTTTTTTACGGTCATGCACAGCACTTGCTTGCACTAGCTTGAGAACGTTCTCCTTCAGGATTTTTTGCTAAAATTCATATTTCCATTCATCACAGCAAGTCTTGCAGGTCCTGAATCAGCAAAACAGCCCCAGACCCTCACACTACCACCACGGTATTTTACTGTTCTTTTTGTGAAAACGCCCGATGTAATGGGACACACGCCTTCTAAAAAGTGCAACTTTTGTCACGTCAGTGCAGTGAGAGCGCAGTGAGTATTTTCCCAAAGGTGTTGGGGATCATCAAGATGTTTTCGGGCAAATTTGAGACGAGCCTTAATGTGGTTTTTGTTCAGCAGTGGTTTTGGTCTTGGAACTCTACCACACCGGCTGTTTTTGCCCAGTGTCTTTCTTATGGTGGAGTCATGAACACTGATCTTAACTGATGCAAGTCAGGCCTGCAGTTCCTGGATGTAGTTGTGAGGTCTTTTGTGACCTCTTGGAGGAGACTCATCGCTGCGCTCCTGGAGTCATTTTGGTTGGCCGGCCATTCCCGGTAGGGTTCACCACCGTTACATGTTTTCTCCATTTGTGGATAATGGCTCTCACTGTGGTTTGCTGGAGTCCTGAAGCTTTAGAAATGGATTTATAACCTTTTCCATACTGACAGATCTCAATTAATCTCAGTTATTAGTAAACTGGAAAACACACTTTCTGGGGCAAAGGTTAACCTAAGCCCCACTGGTTTTGTTTAAATGTCGTCTTTTTCTGCTGCTGCTTCAATGCGCCTCGCTGTTGGCCCCTACTGAGGACCCAGGTACTACTTCTTCCGGGGCCTCGCTCAGACCAATCCGATGTACGATTGAATGATTTTAACAAAACATTGGAATATACAAAAACATGTTTCGAACAAACATACGGAATATATATTTTCGTCTAAAAATGTTTCACAAATTAGCACGCATCCTTGTCGTCCTGAAAAAATATTATTCATGAATATTAATGAAGATACATTGCATTGTAAAGTGTTTCCAGTGATATCGTTGTTGGTTAAAAAACATGATACTTCAGGGTTAATGAAAATCTTTTTTTTTTTTTTTTTTTTTACCAAGGGAAACTACCAGTTGTGACACCAGCGCCTCTGCCTTTAGTGCTTTTACCTCCAGCTCCTTGTCAACATGACGCGTGTCAGGGGTGAGTAAGCGAACTGGTGAACGGAATACTCGCTGTGTGTTGCTGTGCAAGCGTAGGTGCAGACAATTGGATGTCAGCTTTTCGGTTAAACGTCAGCACAGACATGGTCCCGTGCAGATTTTGGGTGGTGTACAAAGTGCGGCCATTTGCGTCCTATGGTTTATTTTTTAAATTTGCCTGTGGCACATTCTAAAACTAAAACAAGTAAACTAAAAAACAATAGGAAATATCTGCAGTTATATCTGCAGAATAAAGTGCAAAAATAGTAATGTAACATAAAAGTTGTAATTTTACAAAAATAACTTTGTAATAGAAAATAACGTTAAAAGTTTAAATATTTAAAAAAAAAAACTTTTTTTTTTTTTTTAGAGAAACAAAAAGAACATTTTTGTTTTTTTGGAAAATTGGGTTGAGAAAAAATGCATTGTTTTGAAAATTAAGTCCGAAAAATAAACACAAAACAACACAAAAAACCTGCTGTAATTTTTCCCCAAAAAAGTCAAAATATTAAGTAAAAAAAGTCACAGTTTTAAAGAGTAAATGTGTAGTATTATGAGGAAAAAGCAGCATAGTTCATAATAATATAATATTAAAGTGGAAAAATATGCATTCATAATCTGATTAGAAAGAAAACAAAAAAAGTTTTTTATGTAAGTAATTTTGTGAAAATAGGGTTGTGGAAAAAAAGTTACAATATTGCGGGAATAACGTAAAACTATTTTTATTAACCAACATTATTATTAGTAAAGTAAAAACAATAGTATTTTTAATATTTGCAAATATTAAATATAAAAATCATATTAGGGAAAAAAGTGATGATGATTATTTAAGAAGAAAATGTAAATATTCTGAAAATGAAAAAATGTGAAAAAAAGCAGCAAAAACTGAACGTCATACCAATAGTCCACTTTTTCACCTGAGATGCAGTTTAAAAAAAATATATATATATAAATCACGTCTTAGCATTTGTACATTACAAAATACCAAAGTGGCAAAGTCACATACTTTCATTTTGAAATACGCGGCTCTCTGTGGAAAAAGTTTAAAGCAAATGCTATTTAAAGGTGTGGAAATTATTATTATTTATGATAATTACGGTACTAAATGAAATAATCCTAACTTGATGTTAGCTTTTGAAGTGTTGTCAGTGGCATAAAGAACATATAATCTGTTTACCTAGTTTGTCTTTTTCATGATCTATTTTCAGATATCAAGAGTTTTCTGCCAGTTTTCCTCGCATGGCCAATTTTTTTCAAGGTAAGAAAGAAATTTGAAGCAGTTGTACCACCTTAATTTTTAACGCGTTTTTCCTGGGTTGGGCGATACCATAAATTGGGGTAAGCACATGAGCGGCATTGCTGATACTGATGATTTATCATGGAAGGTCACTGAATGATTTTGTGATTTTGCCTTTTTGCTGGAATAAAAGCCAGGGAGTGTTAGAAAAACAGAGAAAATATTTGAATCAACAAAATTATTTTCTGAGCAACAAACAAAAACTGGATGAGTATGAAAGTAAACATAAAAATATCACCCTGGGCCGGTGGTTCCCAAACTGTTTTTGCAGCACCCCCCTTTTGAAGATAAAATTATTTTCAGCACCCACGCCCGGAAAATACGGTAGTAATGAAAAATGTTTGTGGTAGCCCCAGGCCCCCCCAGTAATAACGCCGGGCCCTCCTAGGGGCGCGCCCCCCAGTTTGAAAACCACTGCACTAGTCAAGGCAGTGCCAGAATCCTATGAAGGAGGTTCTGAGATTACCATCATTTCCGGTGTAAAGCCGCTTCTGTGCCACCTGAAGAAGGGACTACTTTCAATGTCAGTGCAGACTTGCCAACGAGTACACCTTTATGGTACTCAACATGCAATTTGACTCTCTGTAACGCTTGTATGCTTCACAGTTCTCCATTTTCTTGCATTTTCCTGCTGAGTTCCGTGCATTTGTAGACTAACTTTGACGCATTTTGCAGCCGTGTTTCTGCCAACGAGGGACGGAGAACGTGACCGACTACGCGGATTCCACCTTCGATTACAGCGGCATCCCCGTCTATTGTGACAAAGCGGACAACCACCAGTTCCGCCTGTGGTTCATGTCTTCTTTCTTCTCCGTCACCAGCTTCACAGGACTGGCGGGGAACCTCCTGGTCATCTTCACCTTTGTCTACTTTAACCGCCTAAAGACCATGACCGACGTGTACCTGCTCAACTTGGCCTTTGCGGATCTGATTTTTGCGCTGTCGCTCCCTCTTTGGGCAGTCGGCTCCATGGCCGAGTGGACGCTGGGCCTCGCCGCGTGCAAGATCATGCACACCGTTTACAAGGTCACGTCTTACAGCAGCATGTTCCTCCTGTGTTTGATCAGCGTGGACCGGTACATTGCCATCGCCAAGGCGGTTTCTGCCCACCGGCTCCGCTCCCAAGCGGTGTTCTTCAGCAAGGTGTCATCCGTCGTGGTCTGGGTCTTGTCTCTGATCGTCTCCACGCCGGAAATGAAATACGCCAAAGTCATCAACAACAGCTGCACCACTTTCGACAGTACTTCAGATTCGCTTCGCTTCGACATCCAGACCAGCCAGATTGTTCTGGCGTTTTGTCTGCCGCTCGTGGTCATGAGCTTCTGTTACAGCAGAATAGTCCACACCCTCTGCCAGACCCAAAACTTTGAGCGCAACAAGGCAATCAAAGTCATTCTCGTCGTTGTCGTCGTCTTTGTGGTCTGCCAGGCGCCGTACAACGTGGTCTTGTTTTGGACCACAGTGATTGTCGCAACAGGAGGAACTGAAAACTGCGCCTATGAGAACAAGCTCCTCTACGCTACCGACGTCACTCAGTGCGTGGCCTTCCTCCGGTGCACCTTCAACCCCTTTGTCTATGCCTTTATTGGCGTTAAATTCCGCCACGACCTGCTGAGGCTAATGAAGAAGTTGGGTTGCTTGAGCCAGGAGAGGTTCCTGAGGTACACGTACAAAAGGAGGCGGAGCTGTCCTGCCTCGGACACCGACACCACCACCTTCTCACCCTAAAACTGCACAACGTCCGCCTGCAAACCGCAAAATCAGCATTTAGGTCTCAAATTACACCAACAGGGGGAGTCCTCAGGTTTTTAACGAGTTCTGTTCCTACACTGTGATGTACTGTAAGTCAAGTTTGGATGTAAGTCCGAACCTACCGTAATTTCTGGTGCAGTAGCCACCGGTATAGTAGGTCTGACTCACGGTGTCATCTTGGAAAGAACGCTAAAATCATCACACAGCAACTTAACACGCAACAGGTAGTTAGGAAATATACGTACGTATATAAGTACCAATACGACAACGGGCTTCTTACCCGAGGATCGGATCGCCAAGGCCTCCACCTCTGACCGCCTCCCAACTCACTTTGCACCTCACCCCTTTGGCCCCTCCCACAAGTGGTGAGCTCATAGGAGGGGGGACCCCCGTTATTTTTTCGGGCTGTGCCCAACCAGGCCCCATGGGTGCAGGCCCAGC
Organism: Oostethus manadensis; assembly: GCA_024372805.1. Taxonomy (NCBI): domain Eukaryota; kingdom Metazoa; phylum Chordata; class Actinopteri; order Syngnathiformes; family Syngnathidae; genus Oostethus; species Oostethus manadensis. The sequence goes on along the minus strand of QODF01000121.1, from coordinate 384,868 downwards.
TACCAGAAGCTTTCCATTGTCAAGCCTGGAGGTGGGGCACAACTATTAATAAACTACTATTTTAGCTGCTTGCTGTCACACATTGCTTCTCAGCAAAGTGGTTCATTCAGCTGCAATGATTGCCTGTGTCTACCAAAGGGAGGCTTCTTCTAGTGGACACAGGCAGCTGAGTGAATCATTGCAGCTGAATATGAGTTCAGAATAAAAAACAACTAGTGTTTTAGCTGCTTCCCATCATACATTGCTTCCCAACAAAGCAGTTCATTCAGATGGAATGATTGCCAGTGTCCACAAGAGGAAGCCTCCCACAGAGAGGAAGCAATGCATTATGGGAAGCAGCTTTTTATTCTAAACCTGAATTGGTACTAGTCTTGTGTGTGTTTCTTAGGTACCTTTTGACTGTTCAGTGGCTGTGTGATGATTTTACACCGTGAACCCGACTGTTATGTTGCGTAAAGCCCTCCTGCCATTTCCGATGGGTTGATAAGTTTTCTCGTAGCTCCTGATGGGCTCCTGCCAAATAAAGAACTACCTGGTCCTCATGGACTGGCGTGGGCATGTGCGGTTTATAGGTTCGGCCTAAATATGTACAAATGGTCTGCGGCTTAAACATCGGGAATTACGGTAAATGATACCTAAATGAAATCCTAACTCTGTACACAGAACCCACGTGAAGGACAATAACTAAACTATTAATTTCACTTTCATTGGAGCAGATCCTATGCTCAAGGATACGATCTTCATCCTTCATGATGGTTGTGACAATATTGGTGGGTTTTTTCCTCTGTCTATCTTGGAGCAATTTCCCTTTTGCATCAATAAAGCCTGTTTAAGTCCAAGTCTAGGGTACGTTTCAAGATGGTGCTTTCACTGCCATCCTGCAAACGTAAATGCACACATTTTCCACAAACATATTAGTCGCTGCCTACTACAAACGTGACCCGCGATTTCCCACAATGTATTTTTAAAAACCAGCTGCAGATTTTTTTATCTACTTCTATGGCACTGACTGAAATCACAGAAGAAATGACCAATCGCAGAAAGTACGCAGTCGCGGTATTCTTGGATTTAACAAAAGTTTTGGATACAATTAATGACAACCTCTAACTACAAAATTTGATGCAAAGATGCAAGCATGAAGCATTATGTGGCATTATGTGGGCATGAAGCTTTATGCGAGCATTATGTGGCGTACCACAAGGGTCAACACTGGGACCAGAATTATTTAACCTAAAGCTAGTACTATTTGCCAATGATACCACCGCTTTTTGCTCTGGACACACAAGGGCTAATAAGAAAAGTTTCAGATGAAATGATTTTACTAAAAAGATGGTTTGACAAAAACAAATTATCCCTGAGCCTAAGTAAAACTTAAATTTTGCTTTTTGCTAATAGCAGAAAATATACTTGCGAGGAAATTGAAAGGGTGAATGATCGTAAATATTTGGGCGTCATAATGGATGGCAGAAGGAATCCTTACATCAAAAACAACATGAAGTAGCAAGAAATACTTCAGTACTGAATAAAATAACATGTGTGCTGGATCAAAAATCCCTCCATACTCTCTATTGTTTTCTGGTGTTACCATATCTAACTAATTGTGTGGAGGTATGGGGTGCTAACCCCGGGGTTCGGGACCATACCCTTACCCTAACAGTACGACAAAATATGCACCCGCCCCGTTTTACACTTTTGTTGTCTAATGCGATTGTGGACTTAACATTTACTCAGCTCATATGACATCAGAACTTTATAGCTGCAGGGGTTGCTTCCCTGGAACTGCTGATAGGCTGGCAGAAAAGGGTTGGGATTTGACAATAAAAGCACGAACGCACGTCGAGTCCAAGTTTAAGCAGCCTCAGCCGCATCAGCTTTGTATGCATCCTGCCTGGACTCGTCACCGCAGGAAAGTAAGGTAAGACCGCGTGTAGATTTATCATCAATTCATTGTCATTCGCCGTCATTCACTGTCATTGTACATACAAAACAGTTTTTTTAGCGCTTCTCTTTATATAAATCCTCACAAAAATGTTATGAAAACATGATTTGTCACTTTGTGGTGATAATCACTCACATTTCGGCTTCGCAGGGTGGCTGGGCTCTCCCTTAGAAAAAGGGTGAGAAGCCGGTCACCCGGGAGAGACTCGGAGTAGAACCGCTGCTCCTCCGCATTGAGAGGAGCCTGATGAGGTGGCTCGGGCATCTGGTTAGGATGCCTCCCGGACGCCTCCCTGGGGAGGTGTTCAGGGCACGTCCAACCGGTAGGAGGCCTCGGGGAAAACCCAGGACACGTTGGAGAGACTATGTCTCTCGGCTGGCCTGGGAAATACGCCGGGAAGAGCTGGACGAAGTGGCCGGGGAGAGGGACGTTTGGGCTTTTCTGCTTAGGTTGCTGCCCCCGCGACCCGACCTCGGATAAGCGGAAGAAAATGGATGGATGGATGGAGTCACTCACATGTATTCTGAAAACACGTAGTGTAGTCATGACAACCAGCCATATATCACCAGTGACTCATGCAGAACCACTCCTTATCTTGGAAGCCCCGGCCGATGACTCCAAACATTACGCATGTTTCCTCTTTGTGTTCGAGTCGGCGATTATTTACTCAGACCACGTAGCGCGGTGAAAGCTCTACTCAATCCGGACCTCTACCCCTTCACGGACTCTGGTTGACCTCTGCTTTGTTTGGATTTGTAAAGAAATATCCAAATATTCTAAATATTCACATTAAAACTGAAATGTGCATAACTTTCCTCCTACAAGTCTAAAAATTAGTTAACCATTGTGACATGCATACATGAGTATATATATATAAATATTCATATTATTTATTCGACAATTTTTATACTATGACAGTGAATCAAATTCAACAAGTTATCAAAATTTTATTTAAATTTTTTTCTTCCGAAAACACATCTCATTTGCGGGTAATCATTTAGAAATATGCAATAATTCCGGTGAAATGTACAGGATACGTGTACCACTGTAAGAAAGACCAACATTTTGAGATGTTAACGTCGTTATGCTTCACTCATAATGTTTTTTCCCCCTCAAGCGTTGAGATTTCGCACTTTGATTCGGTCCCTAAAAGTAGCATTTTTTTGTGTGAGCCAAAAGTCAAACGTTGACGTCATAGTAGAAAGAAGGGTTCTTTATTCATAAATGGAAGGGAATTGGTGTAGTTACAACATGATTAGAGACCTCTAGACATAAAATAACACCCCTATGGTCATTTTTTGCTTGTATTACCCAGTATAGTAAACATAATAAAAGAAAATAAAACATATAGGACCGTACGGTGGTTGCATGGTCAAGAGATCTGGAAGATTTGGGTTCAAATCTCCATTGGACATCTCTCTGTGTGTAGTTCGCGTGCTCTCTGGCTTCCCTCTATGTTCCAAAAGCGTGCATGTTAGGTTAACTGGCGACTCTAAACTGCCCATAGGTATGATTGTGGGCGTGAATGGTTGTGTTGGCTGGCGACCAGTCTAGGGTGTAACAATAATTTAAGATGATTAATGAACAGATGGAATCGGCGCCACCGTGTAAGTTATACACAGTGGTGTGAAAAAGTATTTAGCCCATTCGTGAATTCTTAATTTTTGCATGTTTGTCACACTTAAACGTTTCAGATCATCAAAGAAATGTAAATGTTAATACAAAATGCACTTTTTAAATGAAACTTTTATCATCAAGGGAGAAAAAGACTGCAAATCTACACGGTCCTGTGTGGGGGAAATAAGACTTTAGCCTAAAGCTAATAAGTGTTTGGGTCACCCTTAGCAGCAACAACTGCAATCAAGCGTTTTTGATAACTTGCAATGAGTCTCCTACAGAATTTTGCAGAATTGTTGTCATTCAGTCACATTAGAGGTTTTTCTAGCATGAAGGGTTCAGGATTCAATAGGGTTCAGGTCAGACTCCAAAGTCCTCAGCCATTCAGAGGCGGACTTGCTGGTGTGTTTTGGGTCGTTGTCCTGCCGCACAACCCAAGTTGGTTTCAGCTCGAGGTCAACAACAGATGGCCGGACTTTCTCCTTCAAGATTTTTTCATGCTTCCATCTATCACAGAAAGTCTTCCGGGTCCTGAAGCAGCAAAACACCCCCGACCATCACACTACCACCACCATATTTTACTCTTGCTATGATGCTCTTTTTCTGAAAACACCAGATGTAATGGGACCCACACCGTACAAAAAGTTCAACTTATGTCTTGTCCGACCACAAAGTATTTTCTCAAAGGTTTTGGGGTTTTGAGATGAGCCTTAATGTTCTTTATGTTCAGCAGTGGTTAGGGTCTTGGAACTCTGCCATGCAGGCCGTTTTTGACCAGCAGTCTTTAGTTATGGTGGAGTCATGAACACTGTTTTTAACCGAGGCAAGTGAGGCCTGCAGTTCTTTGGATGTTGTTGCGGGGTCTTTTGTGACCTCTTGGGTGAGTTGTCGCTGTGCTCTTAGGATAATTTTGGTTAGCCGGCCACTACTGGGAAGGTTCACCACTGTTCCATGTTTTGGCCATAACGGCTCTCACTGTGGTTTGCTGGGGTCCCAAAGCTTTAGAAAGGGCTTTTTACCCTTTATAACACTGATTTATCTCAGTTAATCTCAGTTATGTTTTAACGGGGGGGGCGGCAACCACGTTTTCTACACAGGACCATGTAGGTTTGGCTTTTTTTTCTTCCTTACTAATAAAAACTGCATTTTGTGTTCAGTTTTGACGTCGCTGACTAACATTTGAATTTGTTTGATGAGCTGAAACATTTAAGTGTGAAAAACATGCAAACAAGAAATCAGACGCGCTAGATTTTACTTGCGTGATCACATATTCATAGAAGATCACCAACTTAGGGTGAAAGATGTGTTTTCTATGGGAAATGATTTGATTTGGGCCAAATTTGCAGGCTCGCAAATTGGACAAATGCATTTTTAAGAAATACAGTCTTCCCAGTTCATAGCGGGTAACTGATGTTTTCCTTTGTCTCCAGGTCTTTTGTTCTTCCACAAGACTGAGCGTTCCCTCCTCAAAGATGAAGCCTATTTCTGAAGGCATGTCCCACGTGATACCCAATCACGTTCTGAGAGTGGGTCAGACCATATGTCTGGACCCGGAACCGGAGACTGTCACTCGGCGTTCCAGTCCGAGCAAGCCCAGTGGCCTGGATCTCAACACTTCTCTGGATAATCTCAACCAGCTCATGATGGAACTGGATCCGACCTTTGAACCCCTCCAGGTCACCCCGTGCATCATCCCTGCTCCAGGTACGGAATGACGGCCTGCTCACGATGTATGCAACGGAAAGTAGTTAAAAATCACGTCCTTTAGGCCAACAAAGGGCAGGATCCATCCTAAGTTTGCTTGCAAGCTCATTTCCAAAAGCAGAGAGCTCTGAAAATGCACCCACCCTTTATTATGAGAGTAATTGCACCACTTTAGTGACTCTGGGACTTCTGCCCAGACTATGAACCCCACCCTTAACATCTCCGGCTACTGATTGAAAGGAAAAGCACGTACAAGAGCAATAATGGTGCAACGTTACGTCTAACAACTGGCTGAGACGTTAAAGCAGTGAACCTCGGCGTGCCAAACACAGGATTTCCTGTGCAGTAACCAGCAGCTATCACACGCAGGAGCATCACCCCTGTTATGCAACTGTTTTGTGCTGTGGCTCCTTCTCTCACCGCAATTCCATCAACGGAATCCTTTTTTCCATCAACACGGAGAGGCAGCCGTAATCTGGGGTGAACAAAAACAAGTTGGAACCCCTCGCAGGGAAAAGTGCACACTTGATTACTGTGCTGTGCAGGCCGGTACCTGCATGACAAGGGCCCAGCCCATTTTGAGAATATAAAACTAAAGCAAGAAGCACGAGCATGGAGATGTTTTATCTTGACTAAATGTTTTCCTTTCCTTCCCAGATGGATGCTGCTCCTCACCCACGGCGTTCCCCGGTATCCCCGTTTCCAGAAGACCCGCAAGCCTCAGTTTCAGTCCCCCCGGCGCCGTCGTCTTTTCTGGATCCCCCTCCTCTTCGCGGCCACGGCTGCCGTGTGGGGGCGCACCCCGACGGAACCCCTCAACGAGGCACGATATATCGGGCTCCCAAGGATCCTTGCGCTTATCCTACCCGGATAGAAACAGTGCCGCCTCACTACTCTCCACTTCGACGTGCTCAGACACCAGCTACATCCTGGGCAGGTACTCAACTGATTTGCTACACTTAGAACTTTCATGGAACACTTATTTGGAAGAGACCGATGCATAGCTTCCGGGTGTTACCTTCACCAGACACCTTGTGAAGATAAAAACTTAATAATGTTTACATTTTGGTCATTTTTTTGAACCGTCAGACCGACCATTAAAGCATCTGTCTTGGATCTGTGATTTTCATTTTGGATCATTTCGGTCAAAGTCTCTAGGAGGTGTTCGGCAAAATACAATTCTTGGTATTGGTCCAAAGTGAAACCAAAATGGCCGATTTACTGTTTGTTTGCGAGTTCTTTTGACATTTTTGTCCAAAAGTCGATGTAGACACTATGAGTCCAACCATCCATCCATCCAATTTCAGTAAGAAAGTCCAGATATCCCGGTCTTTGGCGACCTCTTTCAGTTCCCCCAGGGGGACACTGAGGAGTTCCCAGGCAATCTGTGAGACAAAATCCCTCCAGTCGGTCCTAGATCTGCTCGTTTACGTTATGAAAGTGTGTAGAAGGGGGCTTTAGATCAAATGTGGGGCACGGGGTACGTGGCTGTGAAAAGTTTAGGAACCACCGTCTTAGGGTGAGTCCACCCACCAAAAGGAGAAAATTCATTTTGTCCGCTACTGAGGGGGATTACTATCACTGTCCTGCTCCACTGAAACACTGAGCAGATCATTCCTCCCCCATGCCCTCCGACTTTTCATCTATCTATCTATCTATCTATCTATCTATCTATCTATCTATCTATCTATCTATCTATCTATCTATCTATCCATCCATCTTCAGTCTCGTACATTAACTGCATCACTGCAGATTTGCCTGTCAACCTCATGCTCTACCCTTCCAAGATACTTGAACTCCTCCACCTGAGGCAGGACTTCACTCCCAGTCCAGGAGCTGTAATCCACCCTTTGCCAAATGAAAACCATGGCCCTTGGATTTGGAGGTGCTGACTTACATTCCAGAAGCTTCACATTCAGTAAAACGCGGAAGGTCACAGCTGGATGAAGTCATGAGGACCATATGATCTGCAAGTATCGAGGTTGAGAACCTGAGGGTACCACACAAGACAAACCCTCATGTACTGCCGACTTACAGCCTGCAAAGCAGATCATCTCCCGGCTGGTCCAGCATGTATCTGAGGTTCGACTTAAGCTCGGACTGTCTCTGGAGTAGAAAGCTGAGGAATGTGATCCAAGTCTGGCAATGCAGATGTACTGTTCCTTACTTGACGCAGAAGAGATGCGCCAACCAGGACAACCAGGGAGTTGAGGACAAATGTTGTCCAGACTGAGGAGTTTTTTGACCACCTCCAATATCTTGCCGTGTCTATTTTTCGATGAAATGTGTTTCAGTGGGATTGAGAAGATCCTCAAAGTATTTCTTCCAGGGCACGATCCGATCCCCGGTTGAGGTTAGCAAGCTTCCGTTCGCACTGTGGACAAGGTTGCTTCCCTTTCTCTTGGTTTTCCAAACCCTTTTCGAGGTTGACCGAAAATTGTGCTCTACGGCCTCAACAAACACCTCCAACACCCAATCAGTCATGCCCCAAGAATCGGACTCTTGTGTTTGCTCCTGCAGGTGGTTGGTCTTTTCTGATTACCTGGCAGTTTCCCTCGTCTTGGCATCGGAGCCTCGGGTCCAACGGTCTTTTGAATCGACCCTGTCATGTTGGACCTGATGTTTGGACCTGATGGTCATATAAACCCGGACAACATAGTCCTCTGGATCGAACGCCTCCACCACGAAAAGATTACGGTTCACAGAGGAGTTGAAAATGAAACACAGCCTGCAAAACGCTGTTTAAATTCCAACACAGCGCGACATTGTACTAGATAGAAATGATACAAACACATATCCTCATTTTCTCTGCATAGCACCATGTCTTTGGCCAGTGAAGACGCCGACTGCCTGGAGTCTATGCTCTCTACTCCAACTGGAGCCTACGGTGACGGATGCGGCACGAGTCACTTTGACGCCCAGCACAGCCCAGATCATCACAGGCTGGAAATGCCCACCAACTTCTCACCTAGCACTCCTGAGCAGTCACTCTCTGGCTCTTTCACTGATATTCCTATGTTGCTGATCAACGGCGTACCGCACCGGGACATGCAGGTCATCGCGTCTCCTGTATCAGAAAATGGCACGGTCCTGAAGCCATTCCCCCCCTACGGTGAGGTGTTGATGTGTCTAAGGAGTTCTTGGTTTGAACATTGGCTTTATGTAATTGATTCCGTTCCTCTTTTAGGTTCGCAAGCCTATTTGGATGACAGTCAGACGTCAATGAAATTTGTCATGGACTCCTCAAAATTTTGGTTCTGTCCGCATATCAGCAGAGCAGAAGGTGGGAATCTCTACTTTTCTCTCAAAGAAAAAGATATAGAGTGGAACCTTGGTTTGCAGACCCCCCGGTTAGCGTGATTTTCGGTTAAAATTTTGTCTTGGTTTTTGCACATTTCCAGTTTGAGTACAATATGTCTTGTTGTGTCATTGTTGAGTCCAGTTTTTATCACAAAATGTCCTCGTTTGCAGCCTGCTAAAACATCAAAACAGAAACCGGACGTCAGCTCGGTCTATGATGTCACCAGCAGCTGACTGTGTAGTTCTTCACTAACTAACACAGTTACACCACAATGGTAACACTTTACTGAAGCCGACTGTAATAATCCCTGATATTTATTGACACTAATGCTCTGGTAATGGATAATAATGTCTTATAAAGGCTAATAAACCTTGGTTATGTACTTACTAACACTCAACAATATTGCTATCTAGCTACTGGATCAAAAGCAGGAACATTGCCTTATTAGGATTAATAAAGTCATTATTTTGTACTTGCTAACCCTAACCCTCTAACACTTAGAATGTTATTAATATAACAAGAGTCTTAATTAACGTTCATTAACTCACTAATAACATTTAAATACTACTTATTAGGGCTTATTACAGGCACCTTAATAAAAAGTGTTACCCGCCACAAGTCTAACATTTCTGGCTTTCTAGAACAGCTTTACATTATTTCTTACCACTAGAATTGATTCGGTTAGAGTACGTTTCGGTTAGAGTCCTGACCTTCTGGAGCAGACCAATTACGCTAACCGAGGTTCCACTGTGTACCGATGAAATTCATTCCCTGCACTTTGCTAAAGTTCTGGGCCCCGTGTCCGTTCTCATTATGCAATGACAACTCCAAATTCATGCCCGCGATGTTCCATCCGTCTCAGCTGAGGCCCTGGTGAAGGACAAAGAACCAGGAACATTCGTGGTGAGAGACAGCACCACCTACCGAGGAAGTTTCGGTCTGGCCATGAAGGTGGATCCGATGGCAGCCGGTTCTGAGACAGGTGAGCTTTCATTCGTGCTCTTTGGTTTTTTTGAGTCGTGTCTTTGGAGACGAGGTGCAGAAGAGTTGCTTCCCAAAAAAACATTATGTTGTCAAGCGTCTTCGCCAGGCATGTCCGATGGCCTCGGGACCCACCTACCGATCCCAAACGATGGTATTGGGCATGTCTGTGCACACCCCACCTGTGGCGAGGCTGTGCGGTTTCTTTTAGTATCAAAACAAAACAAAAAACAGTTAATAACGATCGTAAGGATCAAAGGTTACCAAAAAAGTTACTTAAAAAAAGAGTCTGCAGATGTGTTCCCAAGGCAACATTCTTACTCAGGAACTAAATTTGCACTATTTTTGAAAAAAGTGTACGCAACAGAAAGGTGTTTACAGTGGTGGAAAAATCCTGAGTTCTACTTTTTTGCATGTTTGTCACACTTAAACGTTTCACGTCATCAAAGAAATGTAAATATTAAACGCAACTCAATACAAAATGCAGCTTTTGAATGAAACTTTTTACTATTCAGGGAGAATAAAATGCAAAGCTGCCCGGTCCTGTGTATGAGAAAGTGATGTTAGCCTAAACCTAATAAGTGTTTGGGTCACCCTCAACAGCAACAACTGCAAACAAGCGTTTTTGATAACTTAAGTCTCTTATGGAATTTTGCAGAATTGTTGTCATTCGGTCACAATGGAGGCTTCCCCAGCAAGAAGCGCCTTTTGAAAGTCATTCCACAGCATCTCGATAGGATTCAGGTCAGACTCCAAAGTCTTCAGCCATTCAGAGGTGGACTTGCTGGTGTGTTTTGTGTAATTGTCCTACCTGCACAACCCAAGTTGGGTTCAGCTTGAGGTCACCAACAGATGCCCGGACATTCTCCTTCGAGATTTTTTTTATGCTTCCATTTATCCCCGCAAGTTGTCCTGGTCCTGAAGCAGCAAAACAGCACCAGACCATCACACTACCACCACCATATTTATATGTAATGGGACACACAGCTTTCAAAAATTTCAGCTTTTGTCTCGTCAGACCACAGAGTATTTTCCCAAAGGTCATCAAGGTGCTTTCTGGCAAAATGGAAATGAGTCTTAATGTTCTTTTTGTTCACCAGTGGTTCTGGTCTTGGAAATATGCCATGCAGGCCGTTTTTGCCCAGTGCCTTTCTTATGTCGGGGTCATGAACACTGACCTTAACCGAGGCAAAGGAGACCTGCATTATTTTGGATGTTGTTGTGGGGTCTTTTGCGACCTCTTTGATAAGTCGTTCTGGTTGGCCGGCCAGTCCTGGGAAGATTCAGCACTGTTCCACGTTTTGGCCATTTGTGGCTCATGGCTCTCACTGTGGTTTGCTGGAGTCCCAACACTTTAGAAATGGCTTTAAAACCGCTTCCACACTTATATATCTCAATTAATCTCAGTTATGTTTCAACAGCAGTAGCAACCATTTTTTCCCACACGGAACCATGTAGGATTTTCTTCTCTAAAAAGTTCCATTTAAAAACAGTTTCTGCTGTGTTGTCACTGACTAATATTTACATTTCTTTGATGATATTTTCCACACCACCCTACTGTACGTGGTACCCCTCATTGTTCTTTAAGCAGAAACGGGCCGGAGTTCAATCTCTTTGGGTTGGCTGTCATGTTTTATTCACTGACCGAACTGAAGCTTTGTTGCTATTTTTTATTCTCAGGAGGGGAGAGAAGCTCCCAGTGCATCAAACACTTTCTTATCGAGTCATCAGCAAAAGGTGTTCGCCTTAAGGGATCCTCCGAGGAGCCGTACTTCGGTAAGGTCAACCAATCTTCCTCTTGAATGCTTTGAAATTCTTGCTGGCGCACCCGAGCTCAGTGGACCACGAGTGAGTGTTTGGCATGACTCACAGGTATGACTATCAGACCGCCCACGCCGATTAGCGATTATGTGGGAGCAAACATCACAAGCCGAACGGAAAAATACAAGCGGAAGGCCTTTGGTGGGATTCTGTGTAAAAATACATTTGGGAAAAAACTGTTTAAAAGAACAATAACATGTTTTTTTTGGAGCGCAAGTTTGCTGTTGCCGGGCAGAGTTGTGCAGGCCGATGGGCTGTGGATTGTTGACATTTTTTCATAAATATAAATACTACCTGTTTGCATATTTATTAAATTAGTTTCAGCATTTTTTACTGAGTGACCCTCGCATCTTTTCATTTTTGTTTGTCCACGATTGTTGCTAAATTATGCGACGTCTATGTCAGATTAAATTTTTTTTTTTACTTTATTTATTATTAACTTTTTCTATTCACTATTCATTCCATTCATTGTCACCTCATTTATTAAATCAGTTTTATTTATTTATTTATTTTTTCTTTTAACTTTTCTTTTATTATTTATTTATTTTCTTACTTTTTTTCCCTGTTCAATTTGACGTTTATTATTTTATGTTTTTTTCCCTGCTTATCACTGCTTAAGCTATTTATCTCTTGCTGGGCAATCTCGGTTCTTTTCGCCATTGATGAGAAAACAGGATGTTATTTCATGACAAAACAAACACGTGCACTCTATTGTAAATGTCAACATGGAAAAGATAAGGTGGAGATGGATTTATTAAATATAATAAATCCTGAGAAAAGCAAGGATTAAAATGAGATCTGCTCCTGTTCAAGCATGTTTTTTTTTGTTTGTCTGGTTTATTTTTGTTGCGGTCATTAATTAATATTATTATCATGTGATATTATGTTAAATTATCAATTCATACCTAATCTTGTGGTATTTACAGGAAGCCTTTCTGCCCTTGTGTACCAGCACGCTATTTCAGCTTTGGCTTTACCCTGCAAATTACTTCTCCACTGCCAAGGTAAGTACAAAAAGTAATATTTAAAATAATAGTCCAATGTGACTAACCAGATGAAGTACTGTTATTAGTATATTTTTATTGCTACATGGCAAACAAGTTACCAGTAGGTGCAGTAGATTCTCAGAAAACAAACATGACAGGCACGCTCTTAAGGATGTGCAATTGGCCAATTAGTTGAAAGGGGCGTGTTAAAAAAAATAGCAGTGTCTACCGTTGACTTTACAAAACAATTTTGTACAAACTTTTTTTGGTTTGTAGGATTTGTCGATCCCGTGAAGGACTAAACTAATATTTAGTTTTTTCTAAGTGCTTCACATCTGTGTGGCATGGACTCTACCAACTCAGCTGTTCTTCCACTCCAACATTCTTTAACAACATTCCACAATTCATCAACTTTTCTTGCTTTTGCTTCACAAACAGCATTTTTGATGTCCCCCCACAAGTTCTCCATTGGATGAAGGTCCGGAGATTGGGCTTGCCCCTCCATAACATAAGAACTTAAGAAGATGTTGCTGGTTTACTAGTGTGTTTGGGGTGATTGTCTTGTTGATTTTAAGGGCATGTCCACTTCAGCATAAGTCAACATGACCTCTTCAAGTATTCAGACATATGCAAACTCATCCATGATCCCTGCCATGGGATAAATAGTAGGAGAAACATGCCAATATCATGATGCTTCACCGTCTTCACTGTGTACTGTGGCTCCAAGTCAGAGTTTGTCTGCGGCCCTTGGACCCAAAAAGTCAAATTTTACTCTCATTAGTCCACAAAATGTTCCTCCATTTCTCTTTAGGCCAGTTGATGTGCTCTTTGGCAAATTGTAACCTTTTCTGCACACGCCTTTTTTTAACAGAGGGACTTTGCTGGGGATTCTTGTAAATAGATTAGCTTCACACAGACGTCTTCCAACTGTCACAGTACTTACAGGTAAATCCAGACTGTCTTTGATCATCCTGAAGCTGAGCCTTTGCCACTCTTGTTTTACTCTCATCCATTTTCATAGTTTGTCACGTGTCTGGTTTTGCTCTCCATTTTAAAACATTGGAGATCATTTTAGCTGAATAGCTGAACATTTTTTGCACCTCTTCATCAGTTTTCTCTCAACCCTTTTTGCTCTCAACCCAATTGCACAGCCATAAGAGCGTGCGTATCATGGTTGTTTTTCGAGAATCTACTGCCTCTCCTGGTAACTTGTTTGCCATGTATAATAAACATATACTAATTCATCTGGTTTGTCACGTTGCACTGCTTTTATTTTCAACGCTACGGTAACAGCGTGAGGTGGAAATGAGATGAATTCATGAGTCTGTGCTCACACAGAATTGGGCGGAGAAGAAGAAAAAAGCGATGCCGTTTTGGCCGCAGACAACTGGCAGCGATCAGGTAAGCAAAAATGCTCTTTTAGGAGGCGTGAGACTAGTAAAGGTTGCGATTGAATAAAACTTGCAAGGAGACAAATCAGCACAACCTGAACAGACAGACAGAAAATGTCTGACTTTTCCTGCTAAAATGCAAATACAGCGAGGGGAGGGGCGAGCTCCTCTTGTGAGGGACAGAGACGGCAAAGGGCAGACTCACATGCCCAGACACCCACTTTGAAATCAGGTGATAATCAAGAGGAGGACGTGCATGTCAGTGCATAACTATAACTAACTTTAGTAACATCTGATGGACACCGAGCATTTTATAAGTGCAATAACAAAACATACGTTTCTATTTATAGCAATGCAATTGGCGTGAAAAACCTCTATTTGTGACACACGCCTCGCTCCTTGCCCCTCCAAAACTTCCTGTTTGCTTGCCCCCTGTTGTGCTCCTCCGATTTTGGATCAACACTTGCAATCAAAGTGTTGTAATTATCAGATCGGCTTCGGCTACGGAAACTTGCCCTTCTCTCTTCAATCGCTGTTGTTCACTCGTAGCAGACTCCAGGTTGAAAAACCCTGAATTTTCCTCCCACACTTTTCTAACAGATTTAAAGTTTAAACAGTAAAGCGACTCGTCACAGACAGGAGTCGGGGTCGGGGCGCACTCTCATGGTGCGTTCGAGGACCAAGGCTTTGAGGAAACACCTGTAAGGACTGTGGGCTTTTTTTAAGAATGCTACCTTTCACTGGTATTGTCACGTATTTATAAACGATTACCCGCAAAACAAACAACAAATATATGAAGAAATGGCCTGCTTTTAGGGAAACAAACAAATAAAATGTAAATTACAATTTGCATCTCGATTGCAGCTTCCAATTTCATCTACCTGAACGCCGTCCCCACCGAGAGGCTGACGGGACCCTGCGCAGTCGACAGGGCGGTGTCCCGCACGCTCCAGCTGCTTTCCGGTTCCTTTGAGCCCACCATCGTCAACCTGAAAGTGTCTTTGAAGGGGATCACGCTGACGGACGTCAACAGGAAGTGAGAAAGCGCACGCCCTGCCACATTTTGCGGGCAAAAGACGATGACGGGAAGTCCTGATGGCCACGTGCATTTTTCCTTGCAGGCATTTTTTCAGGCGCCATTACCCCGCTCACCTGCTCAGCTACAGCGGAGACGATCCGGAAGATCGAAGGTGAGATATCAATGAATGGGAATTGATTGCGTGTCAAGTCGATCCCGCTTCTGTCGCCGACCCATCTCAACAAGTCCTGGTCCACCAGGTCATGCCATCACACCCGATAATAACACTTTATTCTCGCAAATTTATGACGTTATTCTTGTAAATGTACCACTTTTCCCCCCCGAAAAAAGTAAATTTACAAGAATAAAGTCACAAATGTGCAAGCTTTTTTTTGTAAATTCACGACGTTATTCTTTTAAAAATTTTTCTCATCAGTTTCCAACTTTATTTGCAAAAATGTTCTTTTTTCTCTCGTAAATTTACGACTTTAGTCAAGAAAATGTGCAACTTTTTCTGATTTTTTTCACATTGTGGCCCTAATTTGCTGTCTGCAAAAATGTAAATTTAACGGAAATTCTAAATAGGCTTAATAAATTCATACAATTTGTATTCCTTTTGTTCTCATAAATTTTTTTCTTTTTTTGTAGTATTATGACTTTTTTCATATAAACATATGACTTTACTGGTAAAAAATTAACCACTTAACCACTTTAATTGTTTTTTGTAAATTTATGACTTTATCCTTGTAAAAAATAGTTTACTTTTTTGTAAATGTACAACTTTTTTATTGCAAATTTACATTAATTTTTCTTTTTTGTAAATTTACAACTTTATTCTCGTACATATACAATTTTTCCTCATATATTTACCATTTTTCTTGTGAATTTATGACTTTATTACGTCTTTTATCCTCACAAGTTCCCGACAATATCCTTTGCAAATTTGCAACTTTATTCTTGTAAACTGACATCTTTTTTCTCCTAAATTTACCACTTTAATCTTGTCATTTTACAACTTTTTTTGCAATATTATGTCTTTTATCCTCGTGAATTTGTTACTTGATTTTTGCAAATGTACAACTTTTTTTCTCATAAATTTACCACTTTATTCTCGGAATCTTTGAATTTTTTTTCAACGTCACCTTGATACAATGATTTGTTTAAAAAAAAAAAGTACACTACTGCAAGTAATACAGCCAAAGACGCGCTACTGAATGGAAATCTAATGGAAATACGAAATCTGAGTATGAATGCAATTTTTATTCTAGTAATATTACTATATGATTTACTATACTATACTTATGTTTATTTTAATATACTACAATAGTATACTATATTACTAAATATTTTTTCTTTTTGTTGTTATAAATTTCCTTTACATTTATTTTTTATTCCCGTAAACGTTCTTTCTTGCACGAACATTTCCCTAAATTTGTGACTTTATTCTCTTTGCCTCTTTTGTCATTTTGTCTTTTTTGACTCTTCCAGGTGGAGGAAAGGTTCAAGCTTTGATGCAAAGTAAGGGAGTTATTTTAAAAATGAATGTTTTCATGTGATACGCTGTACTGTACTACTACACTACTTTGATCATTTACTGTTGTGTGCGTGCGTGTGTGTGCGTGTCTGTGTGTGTGTGTGTCATGTGATCATTTGATGCCAGCTGATTTTGTCTTTAACTTGTGTTAACTAACTGGAGATTTCGAGACACAGAAGTGAAAACCTGAGTGAATTTCTCATTCACAAACAAAATATTAGTAGTTAGGGCATAGAAAACCTGTTTACAACCTTCTAAATATGTTTTTATACCATTATTAGAGCCCTCTAAACATGAAGTAACAGCCCTATAGTCACTTTTACACTCCTATTACCCAATATAGTAGACAAAATTAGACATAATGTAGACTCATGCTTAGCATTGGGAGAGTTCCTCAGTGTTGCTATTTTTGTACTTCCTCATCAATGTAACAGTACTGACACCTGGTGACCAGTGCAGAGTACTACATACATTTGAATGCGTCTTCTGAATGCCTTATATTTGTATTTTGCCTCATTTGGCCGTTTTTTTGCTTCATTTAGCCAAAAATATGTAAAATGTGCTTAAATAGGCATGAATATATAGGTGTAGATGTCTGTGAATGATGATGAGCTGCATTCAACCACAAAACAGTACGATGTATTAATTATTAATCCATTGTTGATTATAGCAGCAGAGGAGCGGGTTAATGATGTCGAGGGAGCTGGGAGCACAGCCAAGAAGAAAAGTATTACTGGTAGTCAGACTGTAATGGGATGCCCAAGAAGACGCGAGTACAGACCTGAAGTTTGAGCGTTTGACATGAAAAACACCCGAATGAAGACCAAGACCCAAGACCAGCATCCCTACTGTCAAATATGGAGGTGGAAACATTCTGCTATGGCTAGGACGCTACGGGTCATGGCGCCGGAAATGCTGGATGAGAACCTCCTGGCCTCAACCAGAACTAAAAACTTGTCACGGGTGTGTCTTCCACCATGACGCAAGGCCAGGACAACAAAGGGGTATCTTAACAGGCATAATAATCCCTACCGTTGCGGCCAAAACCCACCCCACACGATTGCTACTCTTATTTATGTCTTAGATGTCTAATTTTCTCTTATTATGTTTACTATATTGGCCAGTAGCAATGTAAAGGTGACTATAGGGTTGTTATTTCATGCCTAGAGGGCTCTAGTAATGTTAAAAACCGTATTTAGAAGGTTTTCTTTGCTCTAACTAGGAATGTATTCCATTTTTAAAGATGGAACTTGTGTTGTTTTTATTGTCTCTGTGTTACAAAAAAACGAATCTGTGCTTTTTATTAACAAACATACAATACACCAAAATACCTAATTTTGCTTTCGCCTGGCAGGATGTTTGGCTTCGTGGCGAAAGGCGCGGAGGCCGGCGCCGAGAACGTGTGCCACGTCTTTGCCGAGTACGACCCGCTGCAGCCCAGCGCCGCGGCCGTCAAGGTTATCCGGGCCGCCATAGCGACGCTGGCGGAACGCTGACGCGGATACTTTCTCAGGTAACGGGTGATCAGGCGTGGTTAGGAAGGCACGCTGGCTCGTGTATTAAGCAGAACCGCTTCTCTCAACCCTACTTTAATACCGCTGAGCCGTGTTGTGCGTCAGCGCTCCGGACGGGTCGGCCCACCACGACTCCATAGAAAGAATGTCTTCAAACTTCATTTTTGTGTCCATAAATGCATGAAAATAAACGGCAACTCCACACAGCTACACTCTCACTCACATCCTTACAGTTGCACATTACTTACAGGCAGCGCGTAACGTGGCCGGTGGGTGTCGCCAAAAAGCTCATTTAAGGGGTCCCTGACTTGATTGATCAACTCTGCCTAAAAATGTTACATTTTGTTTTTAATTATGCTCTATGTTGGGTTTTTTTGTTTTTTTAAAGCAAAAATGGCATTTAAAGTTCATGGCGGCAGCCATTGGAGTATCACCAGTCAGGTAAACAAACATGGCGGCGTACCAGACAGAGGACGTTTCCCGCGATTGCAGCCAAAATTTGAACCAGGTGTCGATAGTTTTGGAGGAGAAAAGGAGGGAGAAACATTTGGAGGTCAGATAGAGAACTTGGAGAACATGGAGACGAAGTTTGGTGGCCTTCAAAAAACACTCTTTGAAATCATCTTATCAATGAACGTAAATCATTAAGAAATAATTCCATGCTGCCCACCATGTTTATGTAACACGTATAATGCGTTGCAGCCTTGTCGCTATGCTGGAATCCTGTTTCATGACTGACTGTTCTGTGGCCACTTTTTTTACTGTGTAGCGCCCGCTACAACTTCGCTAACAGAAGGCGTACTTTCGGGCTTCTCGGAAAGATCCGTGCAAAGAACAGAACATCCATCCGTCACTGGTTCCGAGCACCTTCTAAGTCCATTTTCGTCTTAAACTTCCCTCTTTTGGAAAAGTACACAAAAGCGTTTGTTTTTTTGGCTTTGGCTGAAAAGGTGTCGGAATTGACAAGTTTGTCATGGCTGCCGCCATCAGCTATAAATGTCACTTTTGCGAATTTACAGATCTCTTTCGAAAAAAAAAAAACCCAACATGGAGCATAATTACAAACAATGTATACGATTTTTAAGCAACGTTGGTAAAACCTTTAAAGGCAGCGCGTGTTGAATTCCATATAGTGTACATTTTGATACAGCGGGGCAAAAAAGTATTTAATCAGCCGCCAATTGTGCAAGTTCCACCACTAATACTACTACTATACTACTACTATACTACTGATAAGTATTTGGTCAATAACAAAAGTTCATCTGAGTACTTCGTTGGCAATGACAGAGGTCAAAGTCCCCACAAGGTCTTTACACACTGTTGCTGGTAGTTTGGCCCATTCCTCCACGCAGACCTAGCTAGAGCAGTGATGTTTTGGGGCTGTCGCTGGGCAATACGGATTTTCACCTCCGTCCAGAGATTTTCTGTGGGGTTGAGGTCTGGAGACCGGTTAGGCCAACCCAGGACCACGAAATGCTTCTTATGAAGCCACTCCTTTGTTGCCGGGGTGGTGTGTTTGGGATCATTGTCGTGCTGAAAAACCCAGCCATGTTTCATCTTCAATGCATTTGCTGATGGACGGAGGTTTTTATTTAAAATCTCACAATATATACCCCCATTCATTCTCTCCTTTACACGGAGCAGTCGTCCTGGTCCCTTTGCAGAAAAACAGCCCCAAAGCTTGAATGTTTCCAACCCCATGCTTCACAGTAGGTATGGTGTTCTTTGGAGGCAACTCAGCATTCTTTCTCCTCCAAACACGACAAGTTTAGTTTTTACCAGAAAGTTCTATTTTGGTTTCTTCTGACCGTACGGCATCCTCCCAACCCTTCTCGTGGATCATCCAAATGCTCTCTAGCAAACTTCAGGTCTTGGCCATAGTGGAGTTTGGAGTCCAGACAGTTTGAGGTTGTGGACAGGTGTCTTTTATACTGATGATGAGTTCAAACAGGCGCCGTTCATACAGGTAAAGAGTGGAGGGGCGAGGAGCCTCTTAAAGAAGAAGTTACAAGTCTGTGAGAGCCAGAAATCTTGCTTTTTTGTAGTTGACCAAACACTTCATTCATTCATTCATTTTCTATGCCGCTTATCCTCATTAGGGTCGTGGGTATGCTGGAGCCTATCCCAGGCGGGGTACACCCTGGACTGGTCGCCAGCCAATCGCAGGGCAGACCAAGCACTTTTCATTTTTAAATAATTTACTTTTTTTCTCTCATAGTTGTGTCTATGATGAAAATTCCATGCCTCTCTCGTAGTGAACTTGCACAAGAGGGGGCTGAATAAATACTTTTTTGCCCCACTGGGTCGCTGGGCCTGACAGACGATTAAAAAAAGTGCAAATTGTGGTGCAGAAAATGCAGCAAGATATTTTAGCGTCTTCGGCTGCTTGTTTTTGCCAAGAAAGCGTTGCAGTCTTAGAAGTGGGAAGCGCGTAACTTATAATATAAATATAGAAATAATATATAAAGACATGCATTCAAACGGTGCTTTATGCTTTGGTGCAGTGAAGTGTCATCCACGTGTGGGGCATGTTTTTGCTCAACAGTGAAATCCAGCGGACAGGAAATGAATCGTCAATTTGTCACAACGTTTACGTGCGGAGGGAGGAGGGAGAGGAAGTCCTTGCACTGCACTGACTCGCCGCTAGAGGGCAGGCTTTCCCCGGCGTCTTATTTCAATTTGCTGTAAAGGCACACGTGACTCATTCCAGATGAGAAGATTTGAAAAATATATATATTTTTACTGTCCCTGATATGCATAATTTTATGGAGGTCTGCAGAAAAGAATGTTATATTTGCAAATATCCTGTGGTGTAAAAGTAGCAGTTTTTTTTTTTTGGTGATTAAAATACATAGATATATATATATATCATGTATAATAATGTGCTGATCCTGATGAAAAGGTTGATTATGTGACTGGGAAATTACAGAGCTGTTCATATTCACAATTCATATTGTTATTGGCATTTCCAAGTGTGGCCCCAGGGGCCATTCGTTTTTTTATTGGTTCGCAGCACGTCCTAAAAGTATAACTTAGCAAGGAAACAAATAAAAACAAACAAAAAAACTCTACAAAAACCCCAAAAAGCAGAAAAGTTTTACATGAATAAAGTTAAACATCATTTTAGTCGCATTTAGTTTTAAGAAAATACATGATTTGTAATGTCATAATATAATTATAAAAAAACAACAAAGTGATCAAGTCGGCGGAAAAGGTGAAATATTATGGGAATAAAGTAATAGTTAAGTATGTGGGGAAACGATTAACAAGCAGCAGGTAGACATTGTAAAAAACAAACAAGAAACGTAAGAAACGGACAAATATTGCTGTAATTTTGCAACAAATAAAGTTCGAATATTAAGAGAAAAAAAAATCATAACAGTTCTAATTTCACCAGAATGAACTTGTAATAATAGAAGCAAAAATAACGTCCTTTTAGTAGCAAAGGGTTGGAATATGAAAGAAAAAATATGTTCGTTTTTATAAGTTGTAATATGAGAAACCGACAAAATTAATGATTCATTTCTGGAAATTAGGTTGGGGGGAAATTTTGAATATTCTGGGAAAATAGTCATAATTTTTCAAAAAGCTCATTTACAAAGACTATTTTAGAAGAATTTTGAAAATATTTGAATAAAATAATTGAATAAAAATGGGGGAAAAAAGCAAATACCAAAGTTCATGCTAACAAAACGCTTTTTCATTCACATCACAAAGCTGAGATGCATTTTTTTCCTGAAATATTTTAATATTTTATAATGTAACAAACCAGATGAATCAGTTATTAGTATATTTTTTTGCTACATGTGCTGTGGCTTGAATTCAGAGTTTGGGGGTCGTCTCACAAACTGTCTGCGGCCCTTGGACCCAAAAAGAAAAATTTTACTTTCATCAGCCCACAAAATGTTCCTCCATTTCCAGTTGATGTGTTCTTTGGCAAATTGTAACCTCTTCTGCACATGCCTTTTTTAACAGAGGGACTTTGCAGGGGATTCTTGTAAATAGATTAGCTTCACACAGACGTCTTCCAACTGTCACAGTACTTACAGGTAACTCCAGACTGTCTTTGATCATCCTGGAGCTGATCATTGGCTGAGCCTTTGCCATTCTGTTTATTCTTCTTTTCTTTTGAACAACGACCCATTTTCCTGCACCTACTGGTAACTTGTTTGCCATGTAGCAACAAAAAGATACTAATAACAGTCATCATCTGGTTAGTCACATTGCACTGCTATTATTTTCAACATTACTGTATAATAATGTGACTATTAATTCCATTATTGTTTGGGGGGGCAGTAAAAAATGAGCAGCAGGCCACATTTTGGACTTCTTTGTGGCTGCTTTTTCGAATCCTACTATTTATTGTACTATAAAAAATGTTTTCCATCTTTCATCCTGTTGCTTTTTTTGTTACAATGAAGAATAAAAATGCTTCCTTCTCCAGCAGTACTCGGTGAGTATTGCAAAGCAGGGGCCCAAACATGCAAATGCTTGTACTTTTTGCAAATAACAGCCATTATTGGACTATAAAAACAATAAACTGTCAAAAACCCCGCAGTTTTTGCGTGTTTGTGTTGTTATGGTTCTCTGAGTGAGAAATAATCAAATACAGAATGCAATACATTTAATTATTGCATGAATGAATTGCTAATAAATTACCCCTACTACTACTAATAAATAAATAGCAATGAATTAAAATAATTATATAAATAATCATTCATTAAAAAGAAATAATACATTAATAAAAATGATGAAATAAATAATTAAATGAAGAATGCAAAACATTCAATTTCATAAAGAAATGGATTATAAATTACTACTACTACTACTACTACTACTACTAAACAAATAGCAACTAATCAAAATAATTTAATAAATATTAATTCATTACAAATAAACAATACATTAATCCAAAATGGCCATTAAGAATTAGGAATTATAATTATTAAATATTTCAAATAAAGAATGCAAGGCATTTTAATAATTGCATAAGTGAATTGCTAATAAATCACTACTAGTAATAATAATAAATAAAAGAATAGCAGTTAATGAAAATAATTAAATAAATAAATGATTCATTACAAGAAAATTATACATTAATAACAATGAACAATTCATAATGAATTCAATAATAAAACAAAGAATGCAAGACATTTAATTCATTTTATAAATAAATTGCTAATACATTACTGCTAATAATAATAATACATAAATAGTAATGAATTAAAATGAATTAAATAATTACCTAAAATAAATCAATAAAATGAATAATTATTTCAATAAGTTAATAAAGTAATGTACTTATTGTAAACTCTCGAGCGTGTTCAGGTAGCGGAGCGCCACAGAAGAAAACAGAATACAAAAATCTTGAAAAATCTGTGAAAATCTTTTTTTTTTTTAAACAATCAAGAAGTAAAAATACTAAAACCTTTCAAATAAACGATCTTTACCTTGTATAACCATTTGTATCATATTCGCTACGCCAGTTTCAGAGACCTTCAATGTATCAACAAGATCAAAGTTTTCCGTAAAAACCTGTTGTACCTCTAGTGGATGAACACCCCCCTGCAGGCAGTGAAAGGGCTTTTTTTGGCCTCTTTCATGACATCCTCCACACACGTTTGGCAGGAAAATCTAATTTTCAAGAAGTTACGGTAAGAATAACATTAATTTTTCAACTCATTTATAAAAATAAGTAGTTTCTTTATTGAAACAATGCCTAGTTACTAAATCATTTATTCTTTATATTACAGTTAAATCATGTGAAAGATGGGTGTATCAAATTTGATACTCAAGGTATAAAAGGTGCTTTACGGCTGAACAGTCCCTACCACAAAACCAATACACACTATTATGATGATTCATTTAATCCAATTAATCATTTTAAGATAATCATTTTAATTAACTATAATGATTTACCACACATTTTGAGTATTTTCACAATAACTGTGAAAGAATAAAGAACACAGGAAGAAGAAAGTACATCGAAAATTGTCATTAACCTTGTAATGGATGGCAATTCAAGTGACACGGAGCCGTTGAGGAAAGCTCAGATAGCAGTGACGAGGAAGACTGTCAAGATGAAAGTGTAGCCCGGGCAAGCGCAGAAGTTGAGGTCCCAACAACACAGGACACGCTCAGAAAGGACTCATTGAAGGGTATGCAAAAAGGAAAGAATACAGATGGAGAAAAATTGAATATCAAGCTCCGTTTGTCGACTCCATTGCATGTGATGACGAAGGCACAGAACATGTGTGACTGGACACCATATATGTAGTCCAAACAGCTTATCACAGAAGAAATGCAACAGCAATGTGCAGAACAAGCAAATCTGTACAGTGTACAAAAGGAGGGCATGTCCATAAACACAACTGCCAAAGAGATAGAGCAAGTTCTGGGCATGTACATGCATATGGGATTAGCACAGATGCCCAATATGAGAACCTTCTGGGAGATGGAGCCAAAGCTCCCTGCAGTTTGTGGTGTGATCTCTCGGGACCGGTTTCTGAAATTGCTGACAATGATTCACGTTCAGGACAACCTAAGCATGTCTGATGATGCAAAGAAAGACAAACTGTGGAAACCGTGGATATGCTGTCTGCCCGTTACAAGTTCAGCTTCAGATCCCGAAGATGGTACATGTACATCTGGTGGCACACTGTGACCGTGGCAGTCATCAATGCATGGGCCCTCTAGAAGAGACCAGAATAACCCAAATGAGACCCACGGCTCTGCGAAGATTTCAAGCTTTGGTTGGCACTTCTCTCATAAGCGCAGGAAAGGCAAGGGTGGCAGACCACTTCCTCTCCAGAAGAAAATCCAACACCACCCTGTAAAAGGCCACGTAGCAGTGTGCGTCCTGATGTGAGAAGGGATGACACTGATCATTTTTCAACATGGGAAAGCCGACAGAGATGCAAGCACTGCACCGGCGATCACTTCTCACATGTCTACCGTGGTAAGTGTCAGGTGCACCTTCACCTAAACGAGGACAGAAACTGTTTTTCTGCTTATCTCAAAACCAAACAAAAAAGGCTCCAAAAATGTTGTAGAGGAAAAAAAAAACAAAGAGAAAACTTTCCTGAAATGTTTTACATTGTCTAAATGTTATAGGAAAAATTTGTTTTTGCAGCTAAAATTAACATTGTCATGAGTAAAAAGTTGCCAAAATCGCCGAATGTATCAAATGTGATACAAAAAAAATCTCAGAAACAAAGTGATGTGGCAAAAAACATTTTTTGGTTTTTTAAAAATGTTTAATAAACATTTTAATTCCAAAAAATTAGAATTTTCTGGCTATTTTTTGATGTGTCAGGCTTTAAAGGCTTAATTATGAAGAGCTGACATAAGAACGAAAACTTGACTCACAATTCACACACTGTTACTGGATGCTGGCTGCACGTCATTAACTCTTTCCAAATGCTGCCATCGTGCGGTTACAACTGGTACTGCAGCTGGTCACTTTCCCTGTGTGGGCCACAGCAGTTTAGGCCAAAGGCGTTCGACGCTAGGGACTGGTCGCCAGTCAATCACGGGACAAATAAAGTGTTTTAATGGTTTTCATTTTGCAAAACGCTAAATTCAGTTCCGTGTATTCTCGGGGCATTTTATCTCAGAGCGGGCTTCACCAGTTCATGCTCATATGGACTAGATAGGACGGCTGCGGAAGCGCGATTCCACCCGAACGGCTGTGCACCGTATCTCATCGACGGTCGTTTTGCACCACAAGCTCTCTGTAGTACAATCTTGCTCCATCGCCTCAGACTAGAGCTGTCCTATCTAGTCTTTGAGCATGAAATGGCAAAGCAGTCCAGTTGCATCGGCTAAAAAGGACATGATGGAAGAAAATGAGTATTATTAGTATCAATACCAGCTTGTTCTTGTGTTCCTTTTTTCCATTGGATTAGATTTTTAGAATACGCCTCAGGACAGACACCCTGTTCCTGAAGCCATCAGTGACATGAACCCTGCAAAAATAAAAAAAAGAGAGAGAACTCCAGGCGTTCTCTGCACTCGCTTTGTCCGTTTTTGTCTTTTGCAAAAGAAAATAAACTTATAGCATCACTCGGATGCCGTTAACATCCAGCAGCAACACATCCCATTTGCGTGGTAAAAATGTACGCAGCACAGACGGCGAGGCGGCGTGTCAACGCTCTGAGGATGATGACATCATCTGGGTCAATATTTGTCTTTTCCAGCAATGGCGAGCTGCAGGATGCGCTGTAGCTTAACAGGATGTAGACTGGGAACTCACATGTGACAATAATTGCACAAAGGAATTAACAACCGTGACACGCGGGGGGCGCCCGTGACTAAAGGATAATTGCATTTATTTATTGATATTGATATGTAGCACTAAAACGGGTTGTTTCTCTTGCATTTATATTACTTCAAAACATGCTAAACATCTCATTCACTTCAGGGTTGCGTTTTTTTCTTCAACAATATGCCGTCTCCTCCGCAGAATTATGCATGGTTTTATTAAAACGCAGTATATCGCTGTGAAAAGATGTTTCTAAAACATGTACAAGGCTTCACAGCCTTGTCGCTATGGTGGATTAGTGTTGACATGATGTAAACAAGACACGACTTACTCTGTTCTTCGTTTTCTTCCGTGTGTACCGGCGGAATGGCATCCTTTTTCAAAATGCATTTACATGGTACTTTCAAGCCAAATGCTTCTTGTAAAAGCGTTCCTCGGAAGAAGCCATGGGTGAAATGAACCCTGCGACAAAAAAAAATAAGAACTGGAAGGTGGGCTTCTCTGCACTTGCATCGTCCATTTTTGTCCTGAACCTTACTCTTTTGAAAAAAAAAACAACTTACAGTATCGCTCGGACGCCGTTAACATCCAGCAGCAAAGCGACACTTTGGGCATGACGTCTATTTTGATTGAAAACAATCAACCAAACAAAGAGAAAAAGGTTGAGACGCTAGCTTTAGCTGAGAGGCGTTACTCCGCGGATGTCACCCCCGGAAACGGCGATTTGCGGGTCCATCATGGCCGACGTGAGCTATGAATGTAGAGACAACGTAGAAGATAATTACAAACCAAATGGTTAGTATCTTTGAGCAAATTTGATGAATCATGTCCCTTTAAAGCGGGGTTGTGTCACGGGCGAACAATGGCAATTGAAGAGAGAAGGGCAGGGCGGGGCCTCTGAATCTACTTTTCGCTTTTATTTAAAATGTTGACCCAAAATCCAAGGAGAATGTTACCGTCAAGCTAGAAGGCGGGCTTGGAGGGGGGAGGAGCGAGCCGGTTGTCACTAGTAGACATTTTCCTGGGTATAGCGGTGACTAGCAGATGTTGGTGTGAAGTTCCTTCTGACTCCCGAAGGTGGGAAATATCCAACATGCCGTATTAACACTCTGCAGTTAGGGCGTGATTGCTGCGCTGCGGGATCTTTTCATGACGAGACGAACTTCGACGTCGGGAAGGCTGTCCTGCGTGGTCTGGGCGCAGCCTTCGTCGGCCGCGGCCATGTGCAGGTCGAAGCGCAGGGACACGGACTTCTTGCGCAGCTTCGGGTTTCCTCTGAAGAAGGAGCTCTCCCACTGCTTAATGACCTTGTCAATCTTTTCCGTCCTGAGCACACACACAGATGCCAATCAGGGGATGATACCATATCAGTTTTCACCGCCTGGGTTTTGCATTTGACGGTCTCACTTAATGCGCACCAAAATACAGTAGTTACTCAAGAACTAATGAAGAACTAACGAGGAACTAATGAATAGCGATTAGGGGTAGGTAGGTTCAGTCCTCACAAACTGTAGTTCTGGGTACCTCATTGTTGTGTTGCCCTTTTGACCTTTTTCAGAAATACTTTTATGAATACATTTTGCTTTTTGGTGGTTGAAGCCGGCCTATTACTGGTCAAAAAATATGCTTGTTTCAGGATTCAAAACATTTTTTTTTTGCCTACATGTTTCTACCTTTTTATTGTGCACTGGACAGAAGAGTGTAAAAGGTAACTATAGGGGTGTATTTCATGTCTACAGGGCTCTAAAAATGGTAAAAACTGTGTTTTGAAAGTCATAAACCGGTGTTCTATACATTAACTACGAAAAAGATTTTTGGCTTTTCAAAAATTAATTAATAAATAATTAATGACCAGGGTTTTGTGGTTGAGTATGGACTATTATTAATAAAGAAATATTTTTAAAAAACAAGTCATATGTCGTATTTTGGTAATTCGGTATTTCGGTAATATTACACTGATGAAATGTTACCTTAGATTGCATTAACAATGCATGTCCTCCTCCCATTTTGTGTGGAAGTGGTACTTTTTGGCCTTCTTACTTCATCCTTCTTCCCCACTCAGTTTGAAACCCCCAAATTGGAGGCTAACTAGATAGCCCGGTAGCATGCTAATGCTTAAGCCTGGCCAGGCATGTTGCTCAATGTAAACAAAGAACAATAGAAGAGTATGGGTGCCTATAGGGGTGTTATTGCTTGTTGGCAGGGCTCTAGAAATGTTAAAAGTCAAAAACTGGTTTTCTATGCTCTCACTATGAAAACATTCCATTTATTAATAATGAATCCTACTTCATGGTCGGGTCCGGAACTAATTGACCGTGATAAACGAGGGACGGCTGTATATGACGTATTCCACTGTAACCTCTATGCATGGTCAAAGTAAATTAAACCATGATTATCATGGTATGTAATATTTGACACTGGTCACTAGGTGTCAGTGATGTTACATTGATGAGATAAAAGCCACCTCAGGAAGCACTGGACAGAAACCGGAAGTAAAACAAAGAACTGTGTGAGTCTATATTAGAACTTTTACATACATATGTCCTATTTTCTCTTATTGTACCATTTATATTAGGTAATACGAGTGAAAAGCTGACTGTAGGGGTGTTAATTCACGTCTGGAGGGCTCTAATAATGTTAAAAAACGTATTTAGAAGGTTGTATACAGGGTTTCAATGCTCTAACTGCAAAAAAAAAACAGTAGTGATGGTAATTTCCCGATAATTCCCCAAGGTTACATAACGACATCATAACGACTAAAGAAAGCCCCACAATCGCTTGCTGAAGAGTGCACAAGAAGCATTTCAGAATAAGTCAGTTCCTGTTGAATGTCTAATTACTGTCCCTTTGTGTTCCCTGGGTGACCCATTTGACCCAATTCTTCTGTTCTGAGCATTGCTTGTATATTTTACGTGTTTATGTTTATGCTTTTGAAGTCCTTATCCTTAACTCACACGTGCAAGAAACTGTCAGCGCTCACTCAGCGGCGCACAAAACATAAACATCACGCCTAGTCAAGGTGAGAACGTGCGGGGTCATGTGAATCGACAAACGTCTGCACGCGGTTCACGATGCCAGAGGTATTCACTAGAAAAACATTCCACCCATGTCTGGTGTGACAACAATCAGTGCCACACCCCGAGGAAACCACAGAAGGCGGGCAGCTGAAGCTCAAACACAAAAGTCATTAAAGGGAAAAGTTCCCATGCAGGTCGAAGATGAGTCAAGCTTGAGAATCTCCAGCAGCAGTCTGCACACCTGCCGAATAGTTCCAGGGGTGGGAGGACACTGGTAATTGTCATGCTGCCGGCTGGTGAGTGAATATAGGCATCATCTATCACGGTTTGACAGGCGTATCTGTGAACAATTACAACTTTGGTATGTGAGGCCAGCAGGAAAGTGAAAAAGCTTTACGATTCTTTCTTTGCCGCTCACCTTGTTGCGGTTTTTCAAAAATGCACTTCTTACTAAATGAACTCTGTTTCGTTGTTCACTAGTACTTATCATCAGTGCAAACAATATTAAAAGACATTTTATTACCTTAACACTGCATGTCAGCTGTGACATAGTGAAAACAAGCTCTCCTCCCGTGTGGAAGTGGTACCTTTTTTAACATATTATTAGTATTTATTATAGTATTATAGTATATAGTATTATTAGTATTTAGAAAGTCATAAACCACTTTTCTGTGCTTAAACTACAAAAATATTTCATTTATTTACTTGGATGTTTATGATGTAAAAAATAAATGAATAACACCAAATGTATTAGCAATTGATGTGAAGCTTTGTTTCTTCCTACTCCCTTTTGAAGTTGTCCTTCACTCTATCAAGGTTTTTCAAAAATGAATTAATCAATAAATGGCTGTTTCATGGCAGACTATGCACTAGTTTTAGTCAACAAATATTGAAAGACACGACATATGTAGTATTTTGGTCACTATGCGTCTGTATTGTTACATTGCTGAGACATTACCTCAGATGGCATTACCTCAACAGCCATAGCGTGTTCTCCTCTCATTTTGTGTGGAAGTGGTACGTTTTTGGCTTCTCACTTTGTCCCTCTCCCCAACTCAGTTTGAAACCACCGAAGTGGAGGCTAACCATTTAGCTCGGTAGCATGCTAATGCAAAAACGGCATCCCGTAGCCTGTGCATGACTGTTGAAAATATTTCATTTATTAATGTTGAATCCTACTTACCACGGAAACTTACTGGGCCTAGAACCAATCAAACCTGATACACGAGGGATGACTTTAATTTTGGGCCGGTGAACCAGGGTGACCCACAGGTCGGGACTTACTCAATAGTGCCGTGGCCCTCTGCACTTTCCTGCACCACATTGCCCTGCAGAATCTTCTGGGTCTTCACGGTGGAGATTGGCAGATCTCTATCTTGCTCCGGCTCTACAGGAAGACATTGAGAGTACATTGACAGAAATAATTTTACCAGTGACTCGCAGTCAGGGGAGGCGTGAGAAGCCGTGCGAATATTTACGACACAAAATAAACATGTAGCATTTCTGTATGATACACAACATTTTTGCTCAATCTGAAGACTTCCCGATCAAATACAGGGCGGGAATCTAAGATGAGGCTGCTTAGTGCTGGCAATTTCTGTTTTGTCAGCACGTGGCCAGTAATATCATGTTGCAGAAACATTTATTCCTGCTGATCGGACAGTGAAATACAGACAAATGTCATACGGTGGGAGGTGCTTGTCGCTGCCACCCTTATATAGAGGATATATATATACAGTATATACTGTATATAGAGGATGGGTTAACACTTAGGCATTTTACATTTATTACATTTATTACATTACATTTATTTGAGAGCGTGATAGATTACATTACTAATATGTAAATATATGGTATGTAAATACATGTAAACAAATGTATAATAAGTGTACAAAGTCTAAGTGTTAACGCTAACCCAACTTTTGGCCCACCCTGTATATGATAGGTCAGTCAATCAATTAAAATATTTGATTGCGATTAATCCCATTTTGTAAATAGTTACCTAAAAGAGAATCACATTTAATCACAGGTAAAAATATGTTTTAACTATAATAAGGAAGGTAAACAATTTGCTATGCGACTACGATAACTCTGTCAAATGTTACATAAAGGGATATCAATATTAGAAATATGTGCTATTATTGAAATTAAAAACCATATATAGTTAGAAAGCCCCTCGGTGTTTGAATGTTTAATGCAAGTGGCGATTTGTCCCACTGTTTTCATGGCCCTTGAATGCACCTTCTTTGTTCTCACACTACTATACTGTATTTTCCCGCCTTTTCCTTTCACCTCACATTTGCTCCCTTTGCTCATTTGCTCCCAAATGCTGATGCTACGTGGGAATGCAAAAAGGTAAGATCTGATGAATTTATTGAGTGCTAAATTGCATATTTGTGGTACACAACCTCTCTTAAAACCCAACACCAGGTGGATGGTGGTTCTGTATTTGTTTTGTGCTTTTAATTTAATGTTGTTCCTGTCATAGTTTTGCACAAGCCCTACTAAATAAGATAAATGGTGTCCCAACTAGTTAGTTGGGACACTTTATGCCAAGGTACCACTGTGTAAATGACAAAACAATACCTGCAGTGTGCCAGTAACTTCCCACTTCTCCCAGTGGCGACGTACTTTGTGACAACTCAACCTCACTTCTCCGCACACGGCCGGGTCTCACCTGTGAGTATAACCAGACTCTGCGGTCGATGGAGTATTGAACCTTCTTTTGGCTTGTGGTCTCCTGCGAAGAGTG
Organism: Oostethus manadensis; assembly: GCA_024372805.1. NCBI lineage: Eukaryota > Metazoa > Chordata > Actinopteri > Syngnathiformes > Syngnathidae > Oostethus > Oostethus manadensis. The sequence goes on along the minus strand of QODF01000121.1, from coordinate 353,030 downwards.
AAGTCCTTTCAGGCAGGGGCTCAGACTTTGGTTCATCTGGGGTGACTGTGGGGTCACTAAAGCTGTACTCCAGGCCGCTTTCCTTTGAATCCACCAAAGAAGACTTCCAGGGCTGCAAACACATGGGCGGCCCACTCCTACCCGCGTACCTGCAAAATGACGGAACCGAGTGATGAGGATGTGGGTGTCCGCATACAGACAAATTACCGGATTCCTTTTGTGCATTAAAGTGGCTAAAACCAATCACTCCATCCAAATTCTATACTGCTTTTTCCCATTAGGGTCATGGACAAGATGGAGCCTATCCCAGTTGACTCCGGGAGAGAGGCAAGGGTACACCTTGCCAGCCAATTGTTGTGAAAACAATCCACCCACAATCCATTTTGCCGATCTTGTGGCAGAAAAAGGAAGACAGCTATCAAAATGAATGGAGGAATAACCAGAATGGCAAAGGCTCAGCCAATGATCAGCTCCAGGCTGATCAAAGACAGTCTGGAGTTACCTGTAAGTACTGAGGCGTCAAAAGACGCCCGTGTGATGCTAATCTATCAGCTTGGTTCAGTATCAAAATGGTAGTCGTGCCAAAACATTGTGCTGCTGCTGGATGTTTGCAGTATCCCATTGATACTGTAATTGTGTTTTCTTTTTCAAAAGAGGAAGTTTTAAGACAAAAAAATATGACGCAAGTGAAGGGAACAAGAGACAGCTGGAATGGTAATGGTAATCTTCTTTCTTTTCGGCTTATCCCTTCAGGGGTCACCATAGCGAGTCAATTGCCTCCATCCAACCCTGTCGTCTCTCACACTAACTACCTTCATGTCCTCTTTCACTACATCCATAAACTTCCTCTTTGGTCTTCCTCTAGGAGGAAAGTCAAGTTCAAGTTCAAGGAAGTTCAGGAAGTTCTCTAGTTCAAAACTCAGCATCCTTCTACCAATATATTCAATATCTCTCCTCTGGGAATGTCAGATCCATCTCAGTGTGGCCTCTCTAACTTTATCTCCGAAATCTCTAACATGTGCTGTTCCTCTGATGTGCTCAATCCTGATCCTGTCCATCCTGGTCACACCCAAAGAGAACCTCAGCACCTACATCCCTGCTACTTCCAGCTCTGCTTCCTAGACTGTCTCTAATGCAATGGTACTGGTAATGATGAATGAAAAATAATGCCATTTCGCCAGTGGAGTAGCACTTGTTGGTACACACGAATAACACAAGACAAGAACGACACTATGTCAAAGGACAAAGTAAACACTATTCCACCATAGGCTGCAAAACATTATACATGTTATGTAAACATCTTTTCACAGCAATATGCAAAATATACATTTACAAGACCCCTTTACACTCACTAATAAACCAATTAAAACAATAATAAGCCACTCCAGAGTGATTTTGTCACGCTCCTTGTTTTTGTGTTTGTGTGAAAAGTCTGTTATTTTCACATCCTATGCCTTAGTTCCTGACGTCCCCTTATTTTGTGTGTACTTCCTGCCTGGTTTGCATTTTTCCATGTTGCTGTAATTACCCACACTTGCTTCTTGTTTTTGATTTTGTTGTTATTAGAGCACCTTTTTTTAACTGATTGTGGGCCCTAGTCTCTCGCATCCTCAAGATGAACCGTGACAGATTTACCCTTACCGTTCTGTCTTTTGAAGGCGACCGATCTTCATCTCCACGTCGTAAGGATGAATTAAGTCAATGTTGTCCAAGTTCTCATCTCCAAATGTATCTCCTTCCTTTTCTCTCCAAAAACTATCTCCACGTGGCTGAAATCTTGGCTATGAATACCGTAAATGACGTCACTTCCGGAAACGAGACTGAACTGGTTGGCGCCATCGATGTGGAACATAATTAATAAGCCATGTTGCTGAATCACGTCAGGGACCCTTTAAAGCGAAACCTCTTATTGAAAGTCGGAAAGAAATGTGACAGCGTCAACACCCGCGTTAAAAAGTGTTTTATTTCCCAAGCATTGACGCAAAGTTAAAACACCAAGTCCAAACAAGTCTCTATAGTTGCAAAACAAAAGGCGTGTGATCTCGGAGTGCCTTTTTAACTTTCCATGCTGGGATTTGCCGGGATTTATGTACTTGAACCCCAGACCGCCCACTTCAAGTTCATCAAGGCACTCAAGATACGTCTTACACTAGGCAGAGGCCTCTTCACACCCTCCAGTGCAAAAACCACCAGCCCATGCATTGTGACAATTATCTTCCTCCATTAATTATTCCTGCTATGGCATGTCAGGGACATTTTGCAATCATAAAAGACCTTGCAAGATTATACAAGCTCCTCTCTGTGTCAGGATGGAAGCTATTTTGGTCATTTCAAGCCTTCGGTTTTCCACGCAAGGCATGCTGGGTAGCCCAGCAACAACGACAATATGAACTACGAACAATAAAACGTTACCAAGAGTATGTTACCGTCATTCCTTGTTTACTTCTCTGACGACCTCCTCAACATATTTTGCAATTACTATTACTATTACTATTACTATTACTATTACTATTACTATTACTATTACTATTACTATACTCGAGGATTCCACAAGGCGCCAAAGTCCTGTCATGTTGGGTGTCATGTTACAGGTTTGAAAAAAGGATTTGGAAACGCTTGGCGGGCCGGAAGTTGCCGGCAGGCCACAGTTTGCTCACCCTTGTTAGTGCTTGTCACATACCTGGAAACCCGGCGAGTCGATCGACAACATAAACGGGTCGACTTAAACAGGTTCCCTTAGAAAGTCGTTTGTTCCAGGCCCTTTTCACAGTAGTTGCAGCAGAAATCAAATTCAATAAAAAGGACAGTTTCATAGTTTTAACCATGATTAGAGCCCTGTGGACATGAAATAACACCCCTATAGTCACCTTTACACTCCTGTTATTGTTTGTTTACACCACATTGCTAATGCACCGGCTACTGGAACACTGCAGGAAACTGCCATGGTTTTAAGCATAGCATGCCAGCAGGCTAACAAATTTTCTAATTCTAAAGAAACCATAATCTTACCACTTCCACACATAATGTGAGGAGAACTTGTTTTGTCTAATCAAGTCATGTCACAATTCTGACATCTAGTGACCAGAATACTACATATGACTTGTCTTTTAATATATATTTTTTTTACCGCTAAAAGGCTATAGTCGACCACAAAACAGTCGTCATTTATTAGTTAATGAATTTTTGATAACTAATATGTTTTTAGTATTAATACACAGCGGGAGTCCAACTGTGCTTGAACGCATCTTTATTACAGAAAAACGCGCCTGTCATTCTCCCCAGCTAGGTCTGTGACATCAACCCAGGTTGACTTCGTAGTTCTTTGCCGACTAACACGCTTACACCACAAGTCACTTTTTTTCCTTGATGAAATTAAGTCAAAATGATTCAATTCAAGAACTAACTCATAGCAAAACAGGAAGGTGGCCTTTGTGTGGCTATAAATTGTGTTTTGTGTTAATATTTTTGGGCGAATGTAGCAAATTCATTGCATTTACGAGCTATCTTATAGGAAAGACCCAAATCCTTTTGGGCAGACCCGAATGGATAATAGCGAGGATGTTAGTGTTGGAACTTGTCGTGATTGACAAAGCTTACGTGGATAATTGAAGGCTTTAACAAAGGAATAAAACACCCAATAAAACACTCCAGATGTGTAGCATGGCTGAATCACATTTCAGTTATTGATTTTTTTTTTCATTTCTTTTTTCTTTCTTTTTTTTTCATCTCCTCCGTGAATCACCACCTTATCATGGTGGATGGGTTTGAGTGCCCGAGTGATCCTAGGAGCTATGTTGTCGGGGGCGTTATGCCCCTGGTAGGGTATCCCAAGGCAAACAGGTTCTAGGTGACGGGCCAGACTAAGAGTAATACCCTTATGACTAAAACCAAGAGGTGTGACCGCACCTCGCCCAGAGGTGGGACACCTGGAGCCAGGCCTCCATAACAAACACCATGTTCGAACATAAGGATGTCTATAAGTAAACTTGGCACCCGGACACCCTAGGTTGCAGGTCTATGATCGACTTTGTGGTCGTATCATCAGACCTGCGTCCACATGTTCTGACACGCGGGTGAAGAGAGGGGCTGAGCTGTCAACTGACCACCACCTGGTGATGGATTAGATGGCGGGGAAGGATGCCGAATAGACCCAAACGCGTAGTGGGGGTGTGCTGGGAACGTCTGGCAGTCTCCCATTCGTCGAGTCTTCAACTCTCATCTCCGGCAGAGCTTCACCTGCATTTCGAGGAATGACTGCCTCCATTGCTGAGGCAGTCAGTCGTAGTTGCGGCCGCACTGTGGTCGGTGCCAGCCGTGGGGGCAAGACCCAAACCCGATGATCGACACTAGGGGTTAGGGCTGGTGTCAAGCTAAAGAAGGAGTCTTATCAAACATGAATGGCTTGGGGGACTCCCAAACAGCTGACATGCCGTTAGGCCATGCGGCTTGCGGCTTCGGCGGTGGTCGAGGCAAAAACCCGGGTGTGGGAGAAGTTTGGTGAGGCTATGGAGCACGACTTTCGGTTGGCCTCGAAGAAGTTCTGGCAAACCGTCCGACACCTCAGAAAGGGGAAGCAGCCCCCAGTTCACACTGTTTACAGTGCGGACGGGGGCTTGCTGACCACGACTGTGGATATAGTTGGTCGGTGGAAGGAATACTTCGAGGCCCTTCTCAATCCCACTGACATGCCTTCCATAGAGGAAGCAGAGTCTGAGGATACGTACGTGGACAGTTCTATCACCGTGGCTGAGGTAATTGGGGTAGTCAAATCACTCCCCAGTGGCAAGGCTCCGGGGGTAGACGAGTTCCGCTCAGAATTTCTCAAGGCTCTGGATGTTGGAGGACTGTGTTGGTTGACACGCCTCTACAACATTGCATGGAAGTCAGGAACAGTACCTCTGGACTGGCAGACCGGGGTGGTGGTCCCCATTTTTAAAAAGGGTGACCGGAGGGTGTGTTCCAACTATAGGGGGATCACACTCCTCAGCCTTCCTGGGAAAGTCTACTCCAGGGTGCTGGAGAGAAGGGTACGACCGTTAGTCGAACCTCGGTTAGAGGAGCTGCAATGTGGTTTTCGTCCCGGTCGCGGAACACTGGACCAGCTCTACACCCTTGCAAGGGTACTCGAGGGTATGTGGGAGTTTGCCCAACCAGTCTACATGTGCTTTGTAGACCTGGAAAAGGCATTCGACCGTGTCCCTCGTGGTGTCCTGTGGGGGGTGCTCCGGGAGTACGGGATTGATGGTCCGCTTCTACGTGCCATTCGGTCCTTGTACAATCGAAGCAGGAGCCTGGTTCGCATTGCCAGCAGTAAGTCGAGCTTGTTTCCGGTGAACGTTGGCCTCCGCCAAGGCTGCCCTTTGTCACCGATTCTGTTCATAATCTTCATGGACAGAATTTCTAGGCGCAGTCAAGGTGTTGAGGGAGTCCAGCTTGGTGACCTTAGGATCTCGTCTCTGCTATTTGCAGACGATGTGGTCCTTATGGCCTCATCAGGCTGTGACCTTCAGCGTTTACTGGAGCGGTTTGCAGCTGAGTGTGAAGCTTCTGGGATGAGACTCAGCACCTCCAAATCCGAGGCCATGGTTCTCAGTCGGAAACGGGTGGACTGTACCCTCCGGGTTGGGAGTGAGGTCTTGCCTCAGGTGGAGGAGTTCAAGTATCTCGGGTTCTTGTTCACGAGTGAGGGAAGGTTGGAGCGTGAGATCGACAGACGGATCGGTGCAGCATCTGCAGTAATGCGGTCGCTGTACCGGACCGTCGTGGTGAAGAGAGAGCTGAGCCGGAAGGCAAAGCTCTCTGTTTACCGATCGATCTACGTTCCCACCCTCACCTATGGTCATGAGTTATGGGTCATGACCGAAAGAATGAGATCGCGGATACAAGCGGCGGAAATGAGTTTCCTTCGTAGGGTGGCTGGACTCACCCTAAGAGATAGGGTGAGGAGCTCGGCCATCCGGGAGGAGCTCAGAGTAGAGCCGCTGCTCCTTCACATCGAGAGGAGCCAGTTGAGGTGGCTCGGGCATCTAGTCCGGATGCCTCCCGGGCGCCTCCCTGGTGAGGTGTTTCGGGCATGCCCAGCCGGGAGAAGGCCCCAGGGAAGACCTAGGACACGCTGGAGGGACTATGTCTCACAGCTGGCCTAGGAACGCCTTGGTGTCCTCCCGGTGGAGCTGGAAGAGGTCGCCGGAGACCGGGAAGTCTGCACTTCCCTACTGAGACTGCTGCCCTTGCGACCCCGACCCGGATAAGCGGAAGAAAATGGAAATTTCTTGTGCACGATTGTGCCCTTTCTTGATTCTTCTTTGTCGTCAAACGAGTTACCCTCACCTGCCTTCTTCCCGCTCCAGCAGTCTTCTGTAAGTGGCGATCTCTCGTTCCAGTCTGATCTTTGTGTCGAGCATCTGGCTGTGGCGCTGACGCTGAGCGGCCAGTCCGCCCCTCACTTGTTCCAGCTCGCTCTCCAGCCCTGCGATCACCTGGGAAAGTTCCTGCAGCTGGCTGGAGTACAGGTGCTGGGTCTGCCGGAGGGAGTTTTCCAGGCCTTTCTCCTGCACAAACACAAAGAGACAATAGAAGATATTTTGGGAGTGTAAAGATCTTTCAATTTGTTGGGTGGTTGACTACGGTACACCCTATTATGAGTCAAAGGCCACACGTGTAGATATGCTAAGAAGTTATATATATATTTAAAAACTGCCTTTTCGTGAAAAACAATATTACAATGAAAATTTGAGATTTTTTCCCCTTATTTTTTTTTAAATTTCCCAAATATTTCAAAATGTCTTCATTATAAAATTTATTTTCTGAATATTTTGACTTTATTCCCATATTTTTTTTATTCCAACTTTTTCCCCGACCTAATCTTACAAAAATTACAACTTAATTTTATTTATTTATTTATTGGATGTGGATGAAATTTTCCGGAATTGTGGGAAACGGGATGTTGAGGATGTGATGCAATTTTGGGGGTGAACCAGATCACCGACTGGATCCAGGACATTTTGAAACAGATTCTTTGGTATTACCCAAAAAAGTAAACATAAGAGAAGCACTCGGAGACTGCAGACTTCTGATTATGATTCACACCAAATAATAATTCTACATTTTTGGATCAGTCTTTGGTTTAGTGTAAAGGTGACTATAGGGCTGTTATTTTGTCTCTAGAGGGCTCTAATGATGTTAAAACTGTCTTTAGAAGGTTGTAAACAGGGTTCCTATGCTCTAACTACAAAAATATTCCATTCCAATCCTACCTTTTTGGAATCCACTTATAACTGTCGGGTCTGGAACCAAATAAACTAGTTTGGGTCGTTAAGTCTATTATGACCTAATAGGGCTGTTACCAGTAGTGACTTACCAACAGTGAACATGTGTGCTTACCAAAGCATGCAGGGTCTCAATCTCCACCTGAAGAGTGTGCCACTGCCCCCGGGCCTCGGCCAACTCGGCCCGAGCCGCCCTCAGCGCGTTGCTGCCGAGGCTAACGTGCGCCCATGCCGCTTCCTCCTGGGTCATACGAAAGTAAATAAGATCAAAGGAAAGAATAGCGCTTGTGGCGGGGGTTCTTTGAAAAGATCTGACCCCCGCCCGAAAATATAAAACGTGTGGTTCGTGTGGAAAGAGAGTCAAAGGAGCAAGTCGTCAGCGGTTCTGCTCTTGACTGTGTGGATTTGTCGTTGTGTAAACAGGTAGCGGTGCGGACCCTCTGGTTTGCGTGCACATGCAGTCGGGCCAGCTGTGTTGACACACTTTACAGCTGCGAGGTGTTCCGCACCCGTCATGCTCCTGAATGTCACTTAATAGCCGCAAATCTTGGCGATGCCGCCATTGTGCACGGGAACAGCAAACGCCATCATCAAACAAAGGATGGCGCATACGGTAGAGATGAGATATCAAGCGTGGCTTGTTTACACAGCTCTAAGTTGCCTCCCCCATCCAAATCCTCCTGCCATCCTGACGTTGATGTGTAACAGTGACTGGTGTAATTATCAGATTACACTCAGCTCCAGAACCCTTCTCTCTTCAATTACCATTATTCACTCACAGCCCAGTCCAGGTTAAAGCCCTAATCATGCCTCACAAGTGTAAAACGTATGGCTGCCATCAACACCTTCTTGTTTTGCTGTGGGTTATTTCATAAATTCAATAATGTTTTCCACCTTCTTCATCAAAATACTGGGTCTTCCTTTGACTCCATTTTGGTTTATTTTGCAACTGTAATCAATAGAAAAGCTGAGACGTGAGTAGAAAAACGACTGAATTCAAGAAAGAACTCATGGCAAAACAGGAAAGTGGTGTCTATGCCAAAATCCATGTCAAGTTGAAATTCACATTGATGTCCCTTTCAGTCATCATTTTTATGTATGCATTTTGAATTGTTTTTGCAATGAAACTTCTGAAAACGTGTTTTGTTTTCACATTTTTGGATTTCTGGAACGCATTAATTGGATTTATATTATTCCTTATGGGAAAAATGTATTTGGTTAGAGTACATTTTGGCTGGGCCTTTTGAGGATGGATTAATGACGCTAACCAAGGTTTTCCCATAATTTGAAATTATTGAAATTATTTGAAATTACTACTTTACATTTCTTAAAAATGTATTTTTATCTAAAGCCTAGTTTCCCAAAGAAACAATTAACAAGTAATACTCACAATTCTGAGACTTTTTAATTAAGGTCCTGATTCATGAGTGGACAAAAAAAGTGAAGCTCAAATTCAGTCCCTTCAACACAGAAGGATGCCAACATCAGACTGGAATAAAATAGGATGAATGTACCCCGGTTTCCCCCCACATTCCCAAAGCATGCATGTTAGCTTCATTGGCGACTACCATAGTTATGAACGTGAGGGTGAATATTCATCTGCCCTGTGATTGACTGGTGACCAGACCAGGGAGTACCCGCCTCCCGCCCAAAGTCAGCTGTGATAGGCTCCAGCATACCCGCGACCCTGATGAGGATAAGCGGTATAGAAAATGGATGGATGGAATTACCAATACAAATGTAGAAGCTGAATGAACTGGGTAACACTTGTCTTGTATATTTCTTACCTATTTTGCCTGTTAAGTTTCTGTGTGAAGATTTTCATGTTCTTTCATAGACGAAACAGTGAGTCAGGTCGAATAATGACCTTCTGCCATTTCCGATAGGTTGACAAGCTCGTTCACCACGAGTGAGTTTCCTAGTAGCTCGTGATTGGCTCCTAGAAGAAAGATCTATCACGTCGTCCCTGATTCACAAGCATTTAAACGATTAGTAGTAGTTCCAAACTACGAAAAATAAATAATTTGCTGATGCTATTTTCGCATCCCGTAATGGTCGTAATGGTCAATCGGAAATTGAGTCGAGGACGGTGAGCCTGGTCATATTCCTAAAATATGCTACTGGGATAGAAGCAGCATTGCAGGTAGGGGCAGAGGGAGTCCTCAACCACAGACTAGGAGTGTCTAGCTAGCCATGGGCCAAAAACTAATATTTATTGAAGATGCTTACCTCACCGATAGCCGCTCTGTGTGCCGTTGTTGTTGCTGCTGATGCTCCAGCAAAACTGGGAATGGAATGTGAGGCCGTGCCCTGGCCGAGGTGTCTCTGATGGGAATATGTGTCAGGGTCGCGCTGGGCTTTGACTCGGTCGAGGAGTTTGGGAAGCTCCATCCCTGCGCCATCCTCCTCCTGCTTCCCTGCTGCTAACAGAGCATCACATGAGGCGGCCCGCCGCAGCTGCTGATCTCGGGCTGCCTGCAGACAGCCAACCAGAGCGGAGGGGGAAGGGAGGCGGGACGGGCGAGACGGAGGGACACAGAGATAGGACAGTGCATAGAGTACAGTGAGCAGATAAATATACATGTCCGCCTCAGGACCTGAGAAAAATACAAATAAAGCAAACAAAACAAAATTAATAAATAAAGTGATGAAAATGTCCATCTTTTGTCTGCAGCTAAAATTACGTACAGAAATATTTGTTAACGATGGGTTTTATGTCAGAACAGTCAGAATGCACCTCAATTTACCATTTGGGATTTTCTGTGTTTGGACAAATGCCTCACAAAATTATTATTTATAAATAATACACATATTTATAAAAAAATACATTATACAAGAAATACATTTATAATTATACAGTATTATATATCAGGATTTATAGCTCTGTAATATAATAGCATATATTATTAATACAAATATAAATACGGAAGTGTGCCGTCAAATATCAACGACTCAAAGTTGACAGTTGTCAATCACATGCTGAGTGTAGTCATATGACGGTTTTCAGGCCTCCTGTCATTGTTTACATTTAAAGTAAAGACACAAATGATTGTTGCTCAAATTTGTATTTTCTTGTTCTTGGAAAATTTTTATCCTACAGAAAACACATTTTACTCACCCTATAATAATAATTTATAAATATTAAAAAATACAGGTCAAATGTACAGTATACTTGCACCACTGTCAAAACCCCACCCGCCATTTTCACATTTTTTACGCCTTGTAATGTTTTTTGTCAAGTATCGAGACTTTGTTCGGCGGTCCCTGAAGGCACCATATTAGTGTGCTGTGACTGGTTGAGTACTGTATGTCTGCGTTTTATGACTAAATTGTGTTTAGTAAGCGTGTGAAGCATATTGAGGGTGTAAACCCGGATAATTTAACATTTAGCTTGTTAGTCTTTTTCCGTAACTAAACAATGGCGGTTGAAGAGAGAAGAGGGAAGGGAGCTGAATATAATCATAGCAGCCACTCTTATTGTAAATGTTGATCCGAAATCAGAGGAGAGCATCAAGCTCGCAGGAGGGTTTGGACGCTTTCATGAACGTGACGGTTACTCACCAGTATTCGCCATTTGCTGGCAAAAATATCTCCTGTAATTCCTCATGCACCGCATTTGTGGACGTGTCAAACGTGCACGTCATAATCCTAGAACACTCCAAATGTCAGTGAACTGCAGCAACCTGATATTCCTGGTGCATATTCTGCAGCTCCGCCGCTGAGTTATCGATGTCGGCCCGCAGCGCCTCGCTGCTCTGCTCAGTCTTCTTCTTCGCCTCCCTCAGCGCAGTCACCTGTTGCTCCAGAAGCACGGTGTTGCTCTCCTCCGTTCGGCATCTGCAGCCAGCAGTCACAGAATACCTCGTTATTCATGAACAGAATCCGGTGATGCACCAAAAATGCTTCGAAGAAGTAGGAAAACTGCTTTAAAACCGGAAAACGAGGTCAGTTGGTCAGTGGAATGAGATCATCTTTGGGGGGGAGGGGTGTCAGGGCATCTGGTTTCAACAAAATGTGGACGCTAGTTTGGTTGTGTGATGGCGGGTAGACTTTGTGCGAGGGCCCGTCCAACGCTGCTTGCGGCTTTAAGCAATGTCCGCAAGCGACAAATACAAGCCCCACGGTGGAGGTCATATCCGACCTGTGCCTTTCTGGTTTCCATCTCCTTTTAGAGCTGAAAAGCTAAAAAGGGGCTCCCAAGAATGGCCCAGGTACACACAGCTGACCTGGCCTGGATGGCAGCAGCTCTGGACTTCATGGTGTCAGACTGTAGCGCCAACTGGGCATTCTCCATCAGTAGCCGGCCAACCTGGCAACGCAAAGCACAAACACACAGCGCAAGTGTAAGTGCCCGATGCGTCGACCTACACATCAGGGCAGTTTCTTGCCATTAGCCCCTCAAAATATTTGCATGACAGATGAACAAGCTTGAGCAGTAAAAGCTGACAAACCCATGGAACTTTCTCTAACAAAATTTTAAAAGCCGTTGAAAAATGGCAAGGATTTGCATTTTGCTCTCTCGTATCCTAAGGAGTTTCTAAATAGAATTTAAAAATGCAAAAAGAAGAACTCGGAGTGAGATCTCCACATGGCCGGCTGCCGTTTGACGCCCCTGCACAATCTGAAACTCCATTGTTCCATTGAAGGACTATGATGGTGCCATGTGGACAACATCTCAGGTGGGATCTCCTTGTCCTGCCAGTAGGAAGCCATCAGGAGCGTCAAGGGGGAGTAAAACCTTCTTCTACCTTTGAATGTCACCTTTGAATGTTTGGGTGCAAACATACAACGCCTCAGGCAATGCCTGTAAAGTCAACTTAGGAATTTCATTCTCATAAAGTTACGACTTTACTGTCGTAATATTACAAACTTTTGCCCGAGACAGCTACAAACACAGGAGACTTGTGGGACTTTTCTTTTTTTAAAATTACCAATTTAAATCTTGTAAAATTGCAACTGTTTTTCTTGTAAAATTACGGCTTTTAATTTAAAAAAATTATGACTTTTTTCTCTTAGAATTACAACTTTTATTCTTGTAATATTATAACTTTTTTCTCATAAAATGACAGATTTTAATCTTGTAAATTACGACTTTTTTCTCATAAAATTACGACTTTTAATCTTGTAAAATTGTGGCCCTAAAAACGTGGCCCTAAAATCCTGTTGTAATTTCCCCATTTGTGGGCCTGGAAAGCAACCCTGGCGAAAAGCGAGCATCTACTGTACGGCCGATGTTAAAAGAAGACTGGAAAAGCAGAAATTGTTTGAGAAATTGGAGGAAAACCATACTCATCCAATGTGTAGTGTCAATATTCTTTGAGCACACAACATTCAAACAAGGCACACCCTTGTTTACATATTGGGAATACTCATAACATTTAGGGGATTAACAGCACAGTAGGCGTATTATGTGCGGCTTTCTATACACTCATTACTGCTGAGCCTTCTTAAGAGCCACGGATCAAAACCACTTCATGTTGTAGTAGCAGATTACAGACTCATTCGCGGGCTGTAATGAGATCAAAAGCAACAATCGGACGCATTTAACATAAAAAAGCAAACATTCCGTGAGTCTGTGCTGGGAAAGCCTTGGAGGAAAGTTATGTAAAAATGCAAAAAGACATAGATCAGCTTTCTCTTCAGCCTTTTTTTGCATGAGCTGTAAAAACGCGTAAATGAGCTCCTGGGAAGTCGTGTCACATGACCAAACTTTACAGCAAATACCACAAAGGATAACTCTCCGTATGTGGGGTCGGGTCTGAGTGAATAATGATCCTCGCCGTTGTTGTCAAACATAAGCCTTATATTTCGCCGCGCGAACATAAAAATAAATGAAGACACTTCTGATGTATTTCTGGCAGTTTTTGATGGAGAATTTCGACCGCATGCAACTAGAGATTCCAGTTTTTCTTCTTGCCAACAATCACATACTCTAATTTCTGCTCGGCACCTTTAATGCAAGTGAGTAAATAAAGTAAGTAAAAAATAAAATTTGTAGTAATATCCGAGGGCAACCCAGTACTCTGCGATTGACTGGTGACCAATCCCGGGTCCAGTCCAACCCTAATGAGGATAAGCGGTACAGAAAATGGATGGATGGATGGGCAACCCAATACTCTGGAGAGTCCTCTAGGAATATGGGTTATCGGACCACCTAATTCAGGCGCTTTGTTCCCTGTATGACCGGTGTCAGAGTTTGGGTCAGACCCGTTTCCGGTGATGGTTGGACTCCGCCAGGGTTGCCCTTTGTCACCGATTCTGTTCATTACTTTTATGGACAGCATTTCTAGGCACAGCCAGGGGTTCCGGTTTGGTGGCCGCAGGATTGGGTCTGTGGTCCTGTTGGCTACATCAAGACGTGGCCTTCAACTCTTGCTGGATTTGTTTGAGTGTGAAGTGGTTGGGATGAGAATCGGCATCGCCAAGTCCGAGTCCATGCTCCTCACCCAGAAAAGGGTGGAGTGCCATCTCCAGGTTGGGGATGAGAACCTGCCCCAAGTGGAGGCGTTTAAGTACCTCGGGGTCTGTAGTGATGCAGACTTGCGGCCCGTTGTGGTGAAGAGGGAGCTGAGCCAAAAGGCAAAGATCTCAATTTCCTGGTGGATCTATGTTCCTACCCTCACCTATGGTCATGAGCTTTGGGTTGTGACCCAAAGAACACTGGACTCTCACTTAGAGATAGGGTGAGAAGCACTATCATCCGGGAGAGACTCTGAGTAGAACCGCCGCTCCTCCCCATTAAGAGGAGACAGATAAGTTGGCTCGGGCATTTGGTTAGGATGCCTCCCGGACCCTGTGGAGGTGTTCAGGGCACCTCCTACAGGTAGGAGTCCACGGAGAAGACCCAGGACATGTTGGAGAGACTATGTCTCCCAGCTGGCCTGGGAAAGCCTCGGGATCCGCCAGGAGGATCCCTGCTTAGGCTGCTACGCCCACGACCCGACCACGGATAATCGTAGGAAAATGGATGGATAGAAATTGCTATCCAAAACCAAAGACTCAAAGGAGCCAGTTACGTTTTGGAACGTAATTAAGATTTTCACAGCAAATCTGCCCCTCTAAGCTCACAAGAATTTGGTAATTTGACCCGCCCTTGTGCATGGTGTTCCCATTTGACCAGAATTCACCTCCGCAAGAATCAGGGGATTAACTTTTGCTGTTTTTTGGCCAAAACAAATTTTTAAAAACTGGCCCAAAGAAGAACAATGAAAACCAGGACATTTTGATCACTTTCTAAAACAAAAAATGTTTGGCTTACAGCATAACTCATTACAAGGTTATTTGATGTCGTAGAACAGCGGTGGCCGAACCTTTTGACTGGCGGGCCACATTGTCTTAGAAAATTTGGCCGAGGGTCCGTCTATGTATGGGTGGTCTTCAAGTAGAAGGACATACTTACTTACTCACGGTGCAACACAATACATAAATACCCATAAATCAATACAAATAGCAATACAATAACTACTGCTAATACACGGGTAATAAACAAACCCGCAGAGCATGCTGGGCAGTCCTGTGGAGAATGCTGATCCCAGGAGTATGTGAATGTCTCGCCTTGTTTAATTCCCTGACGACCTCTTCAACATGTTTTGCTATCAAGCAAAATTGCGGCAATGTTTTGGGAGAGAGAGTACCACAGGCTACCAAGCATGTCATGCGGCAGAAATATATGGGGGAAATTTTGGTGGGACGTTCTTTCGTTCCGCCATTTTTTTCACCAGAATGACTGTGGCTAACTGTCTATTTAATGTAAGGAGGGAAACTTAGTTCTTGACCTCCCAAAAACCCAGGTAGACTACCGCATGATACAGTAATAACAGAGTTTTGGTGTCTGATGTAAAACGGATGGGAATGCATGGGAATATTTTATTTTTACCACTGTCTTTTACTTGCAAACGAAAATAAACACATTTTATCGTGTAAAAGAAATGTCCGAGAGCCAAAGGGAGCCACATGTGGCCCCCGGAGCCAGAGGTTCCGTACCCCTGCCCTCGAAAGCTGTCATTGTTTGGTGCTTTGAATAAAGCAGTCCAAAGTAAAAGGCAGGAAGCATACTTTTCATGCCGTGTGCGTTCACATGTCAGCTCTTTTTACGCGGTCACACGGTCTCAGTTGATGATTATTGAGCGGCTGCGTGGTAATGTTCTGCTTGAATTACCTCAGCATGACTGGCAATGTCGTCCAACCGGATCTCAACAGAATTACTCTGTCTGGAATGACTCTCACCTGAGCACGGAGTTCCTTCACAGCGTCTTCCTGCTCGGACCAGTCCTGAGAACGCAAGCCGCTTCTCATGCCCGCTTGGACGATTCGGGCCTCCAGCTGCTGGTTGGTCTCCTGCAGCCGGTTCACCTGGTCCAGAAAGCCCTTTAAACGGGTGTTCAGTCCCCACATGATCTGACCCGAGTTCTGCAGCAAATCCATGGAGAGCGTAGATATCTGCAAACAAGATGCCATAGAATGAAGGTTGGGAATCTCTTACAGGGAAAGCCTACGCTGTTCAGTCTGACTCTCTTCTTAGGGCTTTCAGAGGCGTCAACTAAGTCAATGTTTACCCAGTGATACTCACGTGGCCTTCCAAGGAAAAAAAGCACAATAAATGTTCAAGTCTAGCGGCCCAGGGATCCAAAGCTGGTCAACACGTTCTTCTTCCCACTGTGTCTGAGGTCACCATCAGCTGGCCACCCCCCACCCCGTCCGAGACACATCTGCCTGCACATGCAGTCGTTGCTGTTTTGGTCTGTGAGCAAACAAACAAACCGAAAACGGTAGAGTGAAGAGCCGGCGGGGGGGGGGGGTCAAGCATGCCGCTTACATCACGGGCGCTCGGGGGCCCTTTGTCCTCTCTGATCCAGGATTACTGAGCTGCATTCAAACACAGCGAGATGACAAATCATGTGAGGCCATGGAAACTGTATTAGAGCTGGGTCGAACGATAGTTTTAATACCAAGGGTAGTAATCCCTCGTTTATCGTGGTTAATTGGTTCCAGACCCGATCATGATAACTGAATTTCCGCAAAGTAGGATTCCTTTTTTATGAATACACTTAAGAGCATAGAAAACCTGTTCAGGGCCATCTAAATACTTGTGTGTATCCTTATTGGAGCCCTCTAGACATAAACTAACACCCCTACAGTCGCTTATACACTTCCATCCAGCCATTTTCTATGCTGCTTGTCCTGGGGGTATGCTGGAGCCTATCCCAGCTGACTTTGGGTGAGAGGCGGGGTACACCCTGGACTGGTCGCCAGTCAATGGCAGGGCACATATAGACAAACCAACATTCACACACACATTCATACCTGTTGGAAATTTAGAGCCGCCACTTAACCTGATATGCGTGTTTTTGGAATGTGGGAGGAAAGCGGAGTACCCGGAGAAAACCCACACACGGAGAGAACATGCAAACTCCACACAGAGATGCCCATTGGAGATTTGAACCCTTATATTGCAGATCTCCTGACTGTGTGGCCAGCATGGTAGCCTCTCACTTTTACAGTTAGATACCAGTATAATACTGTATGGTAGATTTAAGGGGTGTCACGAGAACATGACATGAGTTCTTGTTTGGAGAAAAGCTGTCTTGTGAGAACAGGTGAGCCAGAAGAGAACTATGGCATTGTTACTATGAATGATAATAAATGTAGTAAGGAAGGGGCAATGCGTGAGGCATTATTGAAGGCAGACATTGAGTGGTTTACACACACTTTAAACCTTGCAATCCAACCAACTCTGGTGTTCCCCGCATCAGCAAGTTATGTAAGGTTGCATTTTTTTTCAGTGGAGTTGAACAGTTAGCATCTGTGTTAATATCCAAACAAACAGTAGTAATTTCACAGTACATGGAAGGTCATGTTACGTCCCAGCACAGTACTCTGGTTCTCCTAACCTGCAGGGCTGCCAGGTAGCGACCATAACTTTGCTTCATAACACACCTCATACGTAGAGGGGATCTGTGTTGACAATATAGCAAGTAGGGGTGTGCATTAAAAGTAAAAGACAGGAAATCTCTTTATTTTTTATTATTAATTTATTTTTGTAATTAAATACAAGCAGTATATGCATGCAGGATCTCTCTAAAACCTCAAAGGAGGCAGAGCTGGCACGGGTGTCCAAAATGTGGCGCAGGTGCCATCATTTCATTGGAGAAATAAAATACAATAAAAAAAATCCAGCAAACGTGGAAAAATAGAGCAAATAGGCATACAATGGGGATACTAAAATGTAATAAAAACTCTAAGGGTTCTAACTTTGTGGGTGGTGCAGCTTGGCACAAGCTGCGCAGTGGTAGTTTCATCCGGCGTAAGCTAATTTGGTAGACCGAGGCGCGCCGCGATGGGTTTGGCGCCGCAGCAGGGAGATTTAATAATCACAACAACCACTGTTTAAAGTAATTATCTGAATCAGCGCATACATTTTCATCTATATTGACTGTACCGTCTGCCTCTGTCGCGTTGTCTCTTTCTGGCCACCACCACCTTTGTCCCTATCGCCGCGCCCCCCCTCCTCCTCTCCTGATGGGTTGCCGGTGGATTTGATATGGATGTGGTTAATGGTAAATAAACGATTAATCAAACGTATTGACAGCTTTGATTGGGTAACCGAGAATTGCAAAAATTATGATAATGAACTGGGTAGTACAAGTTCATCTCACCTGCAAACACAAGTGACAAGGCGCAGACCACAAGCTTGGCAATGCGTCTTTTCGCACAGTTGTTTCGGATTTCACCCTCGTTATGCATAGTCTTTGTTTATTCATATTGCACAGGGTTCAAATAAAGGTTACTAAATACGAGTGTCTTCATTAGTGGTGAAAAAATGCTTACCTTACCTGTAATACCAACCTCAACCCCACTAAAACTTTCAATACTGACAGCTGAGAGGGTGTAGGTCAATGAGTTCATCGTCACACTGGTTGAGGGGCAGCCCCCGGTGGCCACCGTGTGCCTCCGGTGCTCTGATAGTTTTTGTTTTGTGCTTCTTTTGACATCATTGAACCGTTTTTTTACACTGGGCAAAGGTTTTCAGTACGCCTGGGCAAACCTGATTTACGATACTAGTATTCTCCTCCCTGCCCGGTTTTGCATCATCAGCCCGTGGAGGTCTGCACGTGTGACCATTTTTTCGGCCACTGGGAGCTTGGACCTCCCGGGCCAAAACATCACTTTCCGTCTGGATGAAGTGTGGCCGTCTTTCGCTGTCTTCATCCATTTTCAACAAAACTTGCAATGCGCTGCGCCAACGCCGCATTTATGGTGATCAGAGGAACTCATTTGATTGGTGAAGAATTGACCCAGCTGTGTTAAACCCAGTCACGCCTTTTCTCCTTCCTCTTTGCCACTTTCGCCGGTAGGAGGGACAGAGGCGTACTTACGCCATGCTGTGGCTGGCACGAAATTGCAAAATGTACCTAAAGCACGACCCATAGGCAAGGCGCAGGCGAAGCGTGGCGGAGGTCTACGAAATTAGAGTCCAAAGATTTGTCTTTAATTATATGCATATATTTTTTAATTATAAATATCAAATGAGAGTTGGACAGTCCTGACATAAAAACACAAATATGAGTAGATGAGACAAAAACAGTGAGCGGCCATTGTTCATCTAGAAACTGGAAGGATTGATGCTGACACCCCAACACAAGAGTCTGACTCACAATTGTCATCTTAAGATCACACACCACAGGTAGGTAAGAAATATACAAAACACGTACCAGTGCGAGTGTAGACTAATAAACAACAACGTTCTTTACTGCCTCCCATCATGCATTGCTTTGCTTTGCTAGTAAAAGCTGGCTGGCTGGTTTTCTAACTCTAATCTCTCAGGCAAACCTCAGTGTGTACACTTTTCTGGTCTGTCTTCCACCTTCCTTGTAATAACTACAGGAGTACCACAGGGTTCTGTTCTAGGTCCGTTGTTGTTTTCCATTTGGTTGAACAGTCTTTGTCAAAACGTATCAAGCACCTCTTTTCATGTTTATGCAGATGATACACTCATCTATTGTTCCTCTCCTTCAATTGACCAAGCCTTCCTTTTCTTACTTGTTGGTTTTCTCTAATGGAAAATGGCTACCCTCTCAGCTCCCTAAAATCAAAACGGCTGGAGGGAAGGAAATTTAAATGGTTGCATCACATCATTCCTTAAATTTGTCCATATTGAGCATCTTGTACATAAAATGAAGCTAAAACTTGTTATTTTCTTCACAAATAAACGCTGCTTTTCATTTTATACAAGACTTATTTTCCTTTCGGCTTATCCCTCCAGGGGTCGCCACAGCGAATCAATTGCCTCCATCTAACTCTGTTTTCTCTCACACCAACTACCTGCATGTCCTCTTTCACTACATCCATAAACCTCCTCTCTCTTCCTCAAGACCTCTTGCCTGGCAGTTCAAAACTCAGCATCCTTCTACCAATATATTCACTATCTCTCCTCTGGACATGTCCGAACCATCTCAGTCTGGCCTCTCTGACTTTATCTTCGAAAACTCTAACATTTGCTGTCCCTCTGATGAACTCATTCCTGATCCTGTCCATCCTGGTCACCCCCAAAGAGAACCTCAGCATCTTCATCTCTGCTACCTCCAGCTCTGCCTCCTGTCTTTTCCTCAGCTTCACTGTCTTTAAACCGTACAACGTTTTGTACACCTTTCCTTTCATTTTAGCTGAAACTCTTCTATCACATATCACACCTGACACTTTTCTCCACCCAGCCTGCCTGCACACGCCTTTTCACTTCTTTTCCACACTCTCCATTGCTCTGGACTGTTGACCCTAAGTACTTCAAATCCTCCACCTTCTTTATCTCGTCTCCCTGTAACCTCACTCTTCCTCTTGGGTCCCTCTCATTTACACACATGTACTCCGTCTTCATTCCTCTCCTTTCCAGGGCAAATCTCCACCCCTTAAGCTTCTCCTCCACCTGTTCCCTGCTCTCACTGCATATCTCAATGTCATCTGGAAACATCATAGTCCACGGAGGTTCTGTCCAACCTCGTCCGTCAGCCTGTCCATCACCATAGCAAACAAGAAGGGGCCCAGAGCTGATCCCTGATGGAGTTCCCAAGTATTTAATTTCTGCTACTTTTTGCTACCACTTTGCTTTATGCTTCATGACTGATTGTGGCGATGATGTTCCCCATTGTTTGTGCATCGTACGCTGCAGCCGAGTTTCCTTCCCAGTAGGTTTGCAGGTAGACTTGTTGGATGACTTTTATTTATAAATGTATTCTTTGGGCTCCTACTATCTTAACTCTGCACACACATGCATAAATACCTACAACATTAAGCTCTGCGCTCTCAGAAAAATTAGATGGTTGTTCCTAGAGTCGGAACAAAGTTTGGTAAGACAGCATTCCAAACGCTACACCCTTTGCCAGGAACGATCTGCAAAATGACATAAACTCATGTTAACGTGTTACGTTAGGATAATTTAAAAGGAATGTAAAATGAATGGGCTCGGCCGATGTAGCTGTTTAAATTGTTGACGCTCTGAATGTTTTGTACGTTGGAAACTTCTGGTCTGGAACTTTGTGTCATGCCGTTGCTTTTTTCATCTCAATAAATAGATAAATGATATGTTGAATAAATGATAAAGGATGAATAAAATAAATGAGGTTGTGAGGCATACAGTGGTGTAAAAAAGCAAGTCTGACTCTGAACGGCTGAAGAAAAACACAAAGAAGACTTTGGAGCTGCGTAGTCAAAGTCCAATTGTGTGTTATGCTGATAAATGTCAAGATTTACAATATTATTGTTGAGTGTGTGACATCTGGGTGAGGCTGCTCCCGGACTGTGGTCGCTGGGCATCCGGGGCCTCGCCTCGCCTCGTGCAGGCCCCTGCCCGGGAAACAGGGGTGCCTACTGCCCAATGGCTCGTCCTCTGGGAGGGAAAAAATAGATAATTTCCCTTCCAGTCTTACTATCCCTCGTGCCCTCGCCCCCCCACTCCCTGCAAACAAGCGCATAGGATCTTGGGGAGGGCGAGTGCTCCATGGGGGTGTGGCGGGGGGGTCACAAACATGACCTCCTTCTGTCATGCCCTGGGGGCCGCAAACTCCCCAGTTTTAATTACACTTATTCACTATACATAGACTCACAGACACCTCACATTCATTTTTGGGGTGGCGGGACTCGTGTCACAGGGTGGGCAGAGCTACTTAGCCGTGCTCAGCCGGCGGAGTGGTTCTGCCCATGGTGTCACGCAGTTTCGGCTCCTCAATTTTAACTGCCTACACACACACATCTCACACCTCATAACACTTTTAGTTGGGTGGGGAGGCGGGGATTAGAGGGTCCTATTACACCCCTGTTTTCTTGGACGCTCCCTGGGGCGGGGGGCGGTGGGGGGGATATGTTTCGGCTCCGGATCTCAGTCGGCGGCAGTGCTGGGAGAAGTGCATGCGTGCGTGCGTGCGTGCGTGCCTGTGTGCGTGCGTGCGTGTGGGACTCTGTGGATTTTCCGGCGGCCGGGTATGGTGGTATGACCCCGTGTCTCGGGGGAGCTCGCGGTGATGCTGCTCGCTGCATTGGGGGGGTGGCACATCCAGGTGCATATGAGAAAATGTAGGTGTGTGGGTGTATGTGTGTTGGCATGTGTGACTGTAGGAACAGGGTTTGGTGTGGGTACTGGGGCTGGGGTGTGTGCACTGGGGGTGGACGGGTCACGGGGGGGGGTAGACCCATGGGTCCTCTACCGGTGCCTGCCTCTGGCGTTGGGGAAGGCGATGGCCCGCGGCAGTTGTGTCTGGGGTGGCCTGGAGCTCCGGGGGTGTTGGGTATGGCCCCTGCTTTGGGGGGTTGGGTGGCTTCTGTGCCCGGGGTATCGGGGGCGGTTGTCCTGCTTGCCCAAAGCTGGCCGGCCCCCAGCGGGTGTTCCGGTGGTTGGCGCCCGGGCCCCCTCTGTGGCCCTTGCTCGGCTGCCAAAGGCGTCTCCCTTGCACCTCTTCGGAGTGGACTTGCGGTTGTCTCTTGGGGGGGGGGCGGGGTCGGGCCTTCCCCTCTGTAGGGAGCCTGCTGGGGGGCCGTGCTCCGTCATCTTCCTAGTCGGACCCTCGCTTTTGGAGGGAGTGTGGTTTGGGATGCATGGCGGTGTTCACCACAAACATCTCCTCATTCTCTGTTTCACTCTGATGTAGTTATCCTGTCACTGCAGAATAATGTAGATTTAATGTAGATTTGTTGCACGTGTCATCTGGATGGTCATTGTTCAAGAGGTACTGTTTCTTTTCTCGTTGTTTTTCTTGTATGTTTATCATTATTAGTAAATATGTATGTATGTGTGTATACATATATATGCACACTGTATGTGTGTGTATGTATGTGTGTATACATATATATGCACACTGTATGTGTGTGTATGTATGTATGTACTGCATGGATATGTGTATGTGCACAGTATGTGTATGTATACGAATGTGTATATGTATGTATGTATGTATATATACATATATATATTTGTGTGTGTGTGTATATATACATATATATATATGTGTGTGTGTGTATGTATGTGTATGTATGTATGTATATATGTATGTACGTGTATGTATATATGTATGTATATGTATATATATGTATATGTATATATGTGTATTTATGTATATATATATGTGTGTACATGTATATTAGTATTATCATTATTGTTATTATTATTTTTGTTTCTTTTCGCTGTATTTTTGCTCATTTTGCTCTGTGACTGTTCTGGTTGTTGCTGAAATTGTGATTATCACGGTTGTTACCCGATAATATGGTTGAAATATGTTTGTGAGGTTCTTCTGCACCCTTTCTAAACACCTTTCCACCAAAATAGTCACTTTTATTGCAAAGAGACCAGATCCGACCAGACCAGATCCGAGACCAGAGGAGAATGTCGGCATCAGGCTAGCAGGATGGTTTGGAGGCGGAGGAGCGGCAATGCTACACAGTCACAAAGATTTATCCGTATAAATATAACTAAAGAAAATCATTACTCCCCTTACCAAGCACTGACAGCACTATGATTATGCGCCATGTTATTGCTTCATAGTTGCGTGACAGGTTCATCAGAGACAGACAGTTTGCGCTTGCATGTGCAGAATACCAAAAATCATCACAAACCTACAAGAAAATAATTAGTGGAACATGCTGGAAAGTCTTGCTGGGTCATTCCAGGGAGCCAACATTTCATTCCACCAATGAAAGTGTTTGCTTGACCAGGCGACTTGTTGTTGTTACATGGTAGTAAGGGAGTAGGGGAGGCTGCTGAGGTGGACGTCGGCTACAAGACAAAAGAGACACAGGCTCCTGAAATAAGATTACAATGTGAAAAGTCTAAAAGTTTGACCTTTTACCCAACTTTTGTGTCTTTACCTACTGTATATTGGGTTGGTGATGCAAATATATGAGATCATCCCTCCATTTTTGACTCACGGGTGACATTGGATTAAAAAGCGGGGTCGTCTGTTATAGGTGGTCATCAAACAGAAGAACATACTTGCCCGCGGTGCAACAAAACATAGACAACACTGCACAGCCACAGCAAGGTAACGCATCACGTAAATGAACTACTACTACTACTACGTAGGTTAAAAGTAACAACTAAACGCTAAGCATGACACATAACTTGTTAATTTCAAATGCCCACAAGTCATGCTGGGTAGTCCAGCAGCAACAACAATATTAACAAGGAAGAAAAAAGGACATCTAAGGTATGTTAACGTTTTTCCTTGTTTACTTCCCTGACAACCCCCTTAAAGTTTTTTGCAATCAAGCAAAAATGCGACAATAGCAAAATGTTGGGAAAAGAGTACCACAGGCTACCCAGCATGCCTTGCGGCGAGGCACATGGTTTTTGGATTGCTTTTTTGCTACAATTTACAACTGACTATTGTGGTGACTCAAGTGTGCCACAAGTGACTTGCCAGATACAGTTTTAATAGTTGCTTTAATGCTGGATGAAGATGCTTGGTGGGCCTGATGTGGCCCACTAGCCGCAGTTTGCCCACCCTGACATAGCTTCTGTCACCCTGGACTGGTCACCAGCCAATCGCAGAACTAATAATTCATGTCAAAATCAAATCAATGTATAATAAAAAACATAACGTCTACTCAGCCGAGATGTCAATTTCTCCTCCTTAGTCAGCCATTGTGGGCGTTACTTGGATGGTTGAGTTTTGTTCTGGTAACCAATCACTGTGGGCTGGCTTACAGGCCCTAAGAGACGAATCTGAAGTCTGATTGGCTAAAAAAGAAAGCCTCAAGGCTATTAGTGTGTACAGTCATCCCTCGTTTTTAGCAATTAATTGGTTCTAGACCTCGACGCAAAATAGTAAATGGTATATTTGCAGAAATGATGGCATAGAAAACCAGTTTACGATCTTCTAAGTATGGTTTTTAACATCATTAGTACCCTCGAGACCTAATATAACAACCATATAGTCACGTCTACATTTGCATTACCAACTATAGCAGATATAATCTGAGAAAATAGGATATATTAGCAGGAATGTCCGATAATGGCATAAAAATGTAATATTGGTCAATATCGGTATTGGGTTTTTTCCCTGTAGTGAAAGCCGATTAAAAAAAATGCTGTATATACTGTATGTCTACGAGCTCCCTGTATGATGACCTCATTAAACCGCGTGGTGAAGCGCATAAGGATCGTAAAACTGTCCATATAGTCTGATTTATTTCATACTTTTGCGTCGTCGCAACCCATGGCTGTGGAACGATGTTTTTATAACATGTATAATGCTTTGCAACCTGGTAGAACAGTGTTTAGAATACAAAAAAAACTAGACAAACACTCCCAGATTTAAAGAAAAAATGCAAAGAATATGAATAAAATAATACCTATTAAAATACAAATATAGGAAATAGAGAATATCAGAAACAATACTTGCATATTTACAAATAGTGTGTACATTCTCTGTAGAGAATGAGCTGCGCATAGGGGTACCATGTTGTCTGTTGGAGCGGGTGGGTGAGGTTGTCCATGACTGAGAGCAGTTTTTCCAATGTCCTCCGACTGAGCGCCGCTGACGTGTTTGGCTTTCCGGATCAGTTTGTCCATCCAGTTTACGTCCTCTTTGCCTTTTTACGTTGCTGCCACATCGTGAGAGGTGGATTTTAGCTCACTGGTGGTGATTTGGTCACGTGACAAAGCTGATGTGATGGCAAATTATAACAGTGCAACCCGTTTATGTCCACATACCTCGGACTGGCTAACTCGGGTCGACATAAGCCATTGTCAGCATGGGTGGTTGTCGACATAACCGAAACTAGCCATTTCCGGCACATTTACTTCCACCAGAGACGCAAGGAGAGTGGTGATAATATAGAATGTTGTTTTTGTTTATGCTGTTTTTTTTCCAGCAGTGCAAACATTTTAATGGGTGCAATTTTGTGAAGGTGATTTTAAAAACAGTCTACCTTGGATTTGATGCCGAATCTTTGAAGGTGAGTTCCTGTTGATCTTGTTTTCACTGATTTTGACGTTACCGCAAATCTGCTTTTTTTAAAAACCCCGAGCGTTCATGATAAAGTTAACTGCAACACATCTGGACATAAATGGACCAGTTTTGAATGGAATTGAGCCCTTTGCGTCAAAAATATCATGTCGACTTAATCAGACATAGTAGTAATAGAGGTTGTATAGTAATAACGTCAACATGGTGGAGCGGGACTTGGATGAGTTGCTCGACCTAGACAGAACCAGAAAGTCCACTTTCTCTTGGCCCTTATCCGTTTGATGCTATGAAACAAACCGCCCATGCCTTAGATGCCATACACCCTTTCTTGTATTTCTGCTACTGGACACAGAAATAAATCACACTATAGTGTTGGGGGTGCACTTGGTTGCAGAAAACATCTCACTGACCTTTACAACTGATGAGTGTACCTTTTCTAGGTGCAGCTACTGCCCTATCATGTTTCCAAGGGCCACGTGCCACCTGCATGCACTTTGTTACAGTGCTCAACAATGCTCAAACTTCCTCAAACAAATGCGCAACTGCTCTTAGGGTGCATCCACACTTGTAGTCTGGTTGAAAAAAGGAATTTAGTGGGATTCGGTTGCAAAATAACACTCGGGTAAACGCACTCGTAAAGTCGGGCCTCGATTGGACCAGGTATGTCGCATGTAGGTTGCACAATGAAATGCACGCATCCAAATCAACACGATGTCTTCTGGATTACATATGCATTTTTTTACCAGCTGATGTGAAACAAAGTATATAAAATTCAGTGGTGTGAAAAAGTCTTTGTCCTAATTCTGTCACTCTTAAATGTTTCAGATCATCAAATGATCTATTGGTGTGGAAAAGGTTTTATAGCCATTTCTATAGCTTTGGGACTCCAGCAAGCCACAGCCACATTATCTACAAATGACCAAAACTTGGAACAGTGGGGAACCTTCCCGGGAGTGGCTGGTCGACCAAAATGACCCCAAGAGCGCAGCAACGACTCATACAAGAGGTCACAAAAGACCCCACAACAAATTTTAAAAAACTGCTCACGTCACTTGGCTCAGTTAAGGTCAGTGTTCATGACTCCATAAAAAAGACACATGGCACGGCAGAGTTCCAAGACCAAAACCACTGCTGAAAAAAAAGAACATTAAGACTCGTCTCAATTTTGCCAGAAAACATCTTGATGATCCCCAAGACTTTAGGGAAAATACTCTGTGGTCTGACGAGACCAAAAGTGAACTTTTTGGAAGGTGCGTGTCGCATTACATCTGGTGCATTTTGGAAAAAGAACATCACAGCAAGAGTAGAATATGGTGGTGGTAGTGTAATGGTCTGGGTCTGTTTTGCTGCTTCAGGACCCTGAAGTCGTGCTGTGATAAATGAAAGCATAAAAAAATCCTGAACCCAACTTGGGTTGTGCAGCAGGACAATGATCCAAAACACACCACCAAGTCCACCTCTGAATAGCTGAAAACTTTGGAGTCTGATCAAATTCTATTGAGATGCTGTGGCAGGACCTTAAAAAGGGGCTTCATGCTGGAAAAGGCCTCCATTGTGACTGAATTACAACAATTCTGCAAACTTCCTCCACAGCGTAGCAAGTTATCTGCTTTAACGACAAAGACATGTGTTGTGTCAACAGGTTGGGCTTTCTGGAACAGATTCATTGGATTTCCATTATTGCTCATGGAGAAAACTGATTCGGTTAAAGTGTGTTTTGGACACAGTCGCACCTTCTGGAACGGATTAATGATGCTAACCAAGGTTCCACCGTAATTTAAATATGTTTAATAAGTGTGTAATGCATATTTAGGGCTTCATCCTGGATTGGGCATCTTATCATAGTGGATGTTGTTTGTGCATCGGTGTGTGCGGAATTCCTCAGCCAAGTAGCTTATGCACTCAAACGTGACTTTTGTCTTTTTGAGTTCCTGGCTTGCTGCAGAATTTTTTTTTTTTAAACTATTTTGGATAAAACACAGGCACCGGGAAGTACGCTTTTTCAGACATTAAGGTTTTCAGATCGCATCTTACAAAACAAACCAACCACACCTTAGATTTATGTGCAGATCATACCCGTAGGGCGAAACCACATTGTTGTCAACATGAAGACATCATTCCTTGCATTTCCCAGATCGGGGAAGAAGACAAGTGTGACATAATGATGAAGAAATATCTTGAAGGTGCACAAATGGGGGAAAAAAAAACCTAACCCATAAGGGAGTGGTCCTGACACTTATGCATGAACCATGTTGGGTGGTTCCACCTGATTGACGGGAACTTTGCACCACAAAGGTGATTACCTTTAGTAAGAAGTGCAACTCTTGTCATTCAACTCAGGAGAAGCAATGGATTGTACAAGTGTCTCCCTTTATTTGAAGTAAATGACCCCCCAATTTAAGGAAATTGGTGAAAAATCATTATCAGCAAACAGTAGTGACTCCTCGCAGTGTGTCAAGTTAAAAAACTGTTACGCTTGTCACCCTTTGATCTGCAGCTCAGCTCCCCGGGGTTACGTAAGCCCTGCTTCTCACTTAACGATTAAACTGGGAGTGGCGCCGTCTCGCTGCCATTGAATGTTACGCCGAACGGGGATCGGCAAACACGTTTGGGGCCGAACAAGTTAGGGCCGATTTCTTGATCCTGGAAGCAACGATCACAGGGGTGGGTGGTGTGAGGGTAGAGTATGTAGCCACACTTGTTTCTCTTAGGTGGGGATACGCAACTGTCGGGATGTGAAAACTCACTTCTCTATCACAAATTCAACCCCTTTGCGGAACACGGAGCATTCCAGTCGGATAAGTTGGGAGGTGAAACGTTTTCAGCCGACCCACGGTGAAGCCTCGTGTACTCGTCGGCGTAAATGCGTTAATTATAAGGGAGCATCCGCAAATTGTCCGCACTATTAATTACACTCGACGACACATTTAGAGAAGGTTTACAGTCATGAGAACCAGCATGTTTCATGGCACTTTTCCAGCTCCATGGCGGACGGGTTTTTACACAACCAGACTACTTGGCAGCCACAGTGACACCTCAGCAATGCAGTTCTACCGTTCTAATTTGGTTTAGTAGTTATTAATCCTTCCATCCAAAAGCAAATCATACAAAAACATTCGTTCATTTTCTATGCTGCTTATCCTCGTTAGGGTCGCGGGTATGCTGGAGCCTATCCCAGCTGACTTTTGGCGGGAGGCGGGTACACCCTGGACTGGTCGCCAGTCAATCGCAGGGTACATATAGACAAACATTCACACTCCCATTCATACCGATGGACAACTTAGAGTTGCCAATTAACCTAACATGCATGTTTTTGGAATGTGGGGGAAACCGGAGTACCCCGAAAAAACCCACACACGCACAGGGAGAACATGCAAACTCCGCACAGAGATGCCCAACAGAGATTCGAACCCTGAACCTCCTGACTGTGAGGCCAATGTGCTACCCACTCGACCACCGTGCGGCCCCATACAAGAACATTTTCTCAAAAAATGTAATGTAAATCCAATTAATCGGGTTCAGATTAGCACCCCATCCCATGGAGTGACATGCAGACTAGTTTGTTTGGCGTACAATAACCGAGACGGTCAGTCATATAGTCATCCAAAACTGAATCCTGCAAAATCCAGGGTGTAGGAAAACCGAAGTACCAGCGTTGCCTGGTTTGAAACCACACAAACAAATGCAGTGGAACTGTGTCAATAATCCGTTCCAGAAGGTCTCTATCCAAAACGTACTATAACCAAATCAATTTTCTATTAGAAATTATGCACTCCTAATTCTGAGTATTAGGCACTAATTGATTTTCAGTTTTATTCACATACACCCCTAATACCACTGATGTAGCCTGGGGGTATGCGTACTCCACTTTGGGAACCTAGGCTTTAAATAAAAGTAATGTTAATACATTTTTTATTTTTAAAATGGGATTTAAGATATATGATATTTTAAGGCCTTAAATTAAATTTGCAGCAGGACCTTGGTTAGCGTCGTTAATTCATTCCAGAAGGTATGACTCTAACCAAAACGTACTCTAACCAAATCAATTTTTCCTTAAGAAATAATGGAAATCCGGTTAATTTGTTCCAGGAAGCCAAAAATGGTAACACAAAACACATTTTAAGTAAATGTTGAATGAAAGAGATAAGTGAACACTTAAGTTGCCTGTCCCTTCATTGAGGACGTGTCGTTGCCATAGACACAACACTGACACCACCTTCCTGCTTTGCCATGATTTATTTCTTGAATTCAGTCATGTTTCTCACCTCAAGTTTCTGCTTTTCTTTTGCTCACGGCTGTAAAATGACCCAAAATGGTGGCAAACAAAGTTGCAAGGGCCAGCATTTTGATAAAGAAAATCCATCCATCCATCCATCCATCCATTTTCTATGCCGCTTATCCTCATTAGGGTCACGGGGATGCTGGAGCCTATCCCAGCAGACTTTGGGCGCGAGGCGGGGTACACCCTGGACTGGTCGCCAGTCAATCGCAGGGCACATATAGACAAACAATTCAGAGTCTCTAATTAGCCTATGCATGTTTGTTTTGGGGGCGGCTGGGTATGGAAGGAAAACCCACGCATGCATCGGGAGAACAAACTTCATGTACTCCACAGATTTACAACTGAAACCCAGTTCAAACACGCGAGCCGTACCCAGTGACTATAAAAGCGTAGTTAACCGGGAACGAGGAAAGGAAACCTGACTGACCAGGAAGAGATAACTAATTCCACCAGTTTATCAGGCTGAGAAACAATCACAGGCGTCATCTAACTGTTGGGTTACAAAGACACAGCTCAAACAAGTATTGTTGCTGCTGTCATTAACTTTTAACTGATCCTTTACTTTGGGAAAACTTCATCTACATTAGTTGCTCACCTGGCCAGTCCAGGAATGTGCAATAGGGTTAAGTTTGGAGCTTTGGGAAGACCAGTCCAGCAGCTTAAAGGGTCACCGACATGGTTTATCAACTTTGCTTGTAGATGTTTTATATTGTCTGTAATTATGTCCTACATTAGCGAACGGTAGATCTGCAAAAAATTCATTTATAGTTCATGACATGACATTTCCAAAAAGTGACACCATTGGAGTGCTATCACTCAGCTACACAAACATGGCGGTGTACGAGACAGAGGATGTTTAGCGTGATTACAGCCAAGATTTGAGCCCTGTGTTAATAGTTTTGGGAGAAACATTGATGAACATTCGTTGAGATGAAATAGAGAACTTGCGGAACATGGACTTAATTAATCCTTAAGACATGGAGATGAAGATTGGTCGCCTTCAAAGCACAGAAATACTTTGAAGTTGCCTCCAACCGTCAACATTGCTGTGAAAAGATGTTTGTATAGCATGTATAATACTTGGCAGCTTTGTCGCTATGGTGGAATAGTGTTTAGCATGCAATATGCAAACAAGACATGATCTACTGTGGCAACTTTCTTGTCTATTTTTCTTCCTCCTGTGTAGCAGCCACTACAATGCTGCGGACAAGATAGTATTCTGGTGGTATTCTAGTGTTCTTGAAAATGCATTTGTACCGTACTTTTAAGGCAAATGCTTCTTGTAGGAGTGTTCCTTCAAAGCAGTGAATTGTTTTTAAAAAAAACACGGAGTGCGCCGCACTGGATAACCATTCTTTTTCTATTGACCAAGACGCCATCACAATTCACCACACTGGCAGAGTTCCTCGAGCCACGCTTTGCCATGCTGGGAGAAAGAGTACCGCAAGCTACCCATTATGTCTTGCGGTCAAAATATACTGTAGTGTTGCAAATAATTTTTGACGTTCTCGATTGGATTAAGGTCCGGGGATTAGGCTGGCCACTCCATCACATGAATTTTGTTGGTTTGGAACCAAGATGTTGCTGGTTTACTAGTGTGTTTGAGTGATTGTTTTGCTGAAACAGCCATATTTCAAGGGCATGTTCTCTTCAGCATAAGGCAACGTGACCTCTTCAAGTATTTTGACATATGCAAACTGACCTGTGATCCCTGCTATGGGATAAATAGTAGGAAAAACATGCCCATATCATGATGCTTCACGGTCTTTACTGTGTACTGTTGCTTCAATTCAGAGTTTGGGGGTCGTCCCACAAACAGTCTGCGGCCCTTGGACCCAAAAGGAACGCTTTACTCTCGTCAGTCCACAAAATGTTCCTCCGTTTCTCTTTAGGCCAGTTGATGTGTTCTTTGGCAAATCTTCTGCGTGTGCCTTTTTTTTAACAGAGGGACTTTGCGGGGGTTTCTTGTAAATAGATTGGCTTTTCACAGACGTCTTTTAACTGTCACAGTACTTACAGGTAACTCCAGACTGTCTTTGATCATCCTGGAGCCGATCATCTTGTCATATGTTTTCCCCTCTCCAATCCACTTTTTAATCAAAGTACGCTGTTCTTCTAAACACGTTTCAATTGTCTCAGGCTTTCAAAGAGAAATGATCTTCAACAAGTGCGGCTTTCGTCCTTAAATGCCTGACTGCACAGACTTAAGAGCGTGCATATCATGAATGCCGGGGCTTGTTTGTTCTCTGCGAATTTACTGCACCCACTGGTAATTTGTTTGCCATGTAGCAATAAAAATTCACTAATAACAGTCATTCATCTGGTGAGTCACGTTGGACTGCTATTATTTTGAACAGTATGGAATGAGTGGGTATGGATATTGTAGGTTGCTTACTTTGTCATCTTCCTCATGAGCTGACGTGTTGTGTTTTTTCGATCGCTTTTTTGTACAGGCTAGAAAATGCATCCAACTATTTTTGCCACAATAACACTGAAAGTCATGTCGCCAGCTACACTTCCGATGTCAAAAGTTTAAAGAAAGGATTTTGGAAATTCCTGTTGGACCGGATTACGACGCTTGGCGGGCCTGATGTGGCCCGTGGGCTGCAGTTTGTGCACCCACTTCCGATGTCAAAAGTTTAAAGAAAGGATTTTGGAAATGCCTGTTGGACCGGATTTCGACGCTTGGCGGGCCTGATGTGGCCCGTGGGCCGCAGTTTGCGCACCCCGAAAGCCAAGTGAAGCGAAAGAATCCCATGTATGGCTAGTCAGTGGATTTCAAAGGATGTTAGCATTTTATTTTTAAAAGAAGAGCGAAATAACCGCCACAACATTGAAAAGGTGTTCCTGTGGTTACAGTAATGGCTTTAGACCTCCGGAATTGTGCAGGAACGGATGCACAAATGCTGAAAATGAGCCTGAAATGATGCATTCCGCCTGATTTTCACTGTGAGGGGGCAAGCTGTGACCGGGAGTGTGTCCTCCTGTTGGGTTTTTATTGCGTCACGCAAAACTCTGTCATTTTATTATTATTATTATTATCATTATTATATCTTTTTTTCTCCATGTCCCCTGGGGGGGGGGGGGGGGTCAAACAAAACGCAGTGACCAAAATGTCAAAATTTGATATA
Organism: Oostethus manadensis; assembly: GCA_024372805.1. NCBI lineage: Eukaryota > Metazoa > Chordata > Actinopteri > Syngnathiformes > Syngnathidae > Oostethus > Oostethus manadensis. The sequence goes on along the minus strand of QODF01000121.1, from coordinate 319,903 downwards.
CTACCGAGAATGGGATACTATCTACAGTATGTATTTACCTGCACTGTACAGACAGAACTTGGAACGCAAACCGGGGACACGTGCAAGGGTTTATCCAAGCTGAGTACAAGAAATGCATACATGTTGGCAGTAATATTCAAAGTCCTTTCTAAGGATGTAATTATGCAGTTATTGTTATATGTTGTTATATATTGTTATATGTTGTTGTATATTGTTTTATGTTGTTATATATTGTTGTATATTGTTATATGTTGTTGTATGTTGTTGTATATTGTTGTATATTGTTATATGTTGTTGTATATTGTTGTATATTGTTATATGTTGTTGTATGTTGTTGTATATTGTTGTATATTGTTATGTGTTGTTATATGTTGTTGTATATTGTTTGCTCTTGTTATTGTTGTGTTGGAATGTTACTGTTGGTGTTTTGTTTAAAAGCCAGCAGACGGCATTTAAATTCGGTTCCGCGCGAGGTGGAGCGGGCGGGTTTGGTCACGCACGCCTACATTCGTGGGCGGGGAAATGCGCCCCGACAGCCCCGACATAAAAGCAGCGAAGGTAATGGACACGCCCGGCGTGACGTCACACCCCAGGTGGCTCCCAGCATCTTCTCGCCCACCTGACGGGCCCGGCCCCTCCTACGAGCAGCGGCCTATAAATGCGGAGCTCCGGGCCGAGTCGGAGCCATCTCCTTCTCGCCTTTCTTTGGCTTTGACAGTTCCAGGGAAGCGTCCAGCCGCCAACGACCATGATATCCTCATTCCGCAGCGGAGCATCCGCCATGTCCCTCTCCTCTTTGCCGGTGTCCGCCCCCCGGCGGGCCACCAGCGTCTACGCCGGTTCCGTTGGCAGGAAGGTGCAAATGTCCACCTACAGCTCGGGTGGCATCACCCCCGGCCTGGACCTGGCGTTTGCGTTCGGCGGGGGGGATGCGGAGGGCGGCTCCTTCGCCGTCGCCCACAGCGAGAAAGCCACCATGCAGAACCTGAACGACCGCCTGGCCACCTACCTGGAGAAGGTGCGAACCCTGGAGAGCGCCAACGCCAAGCTGGAGCGTCAGATCCGGGAGTGGTACGACAGGCAGACCCCCACCGTGAGAGACTACAGCAAGTACGAGGCCATCATCGCCGAACTGCGCAAGAAGGTGCGTGGAATATCACATCTGCTCTACTTCTTCTTCTCGCTAGAAGGACACTTTGATAAGTAATGTTTATGTCTTTGGTTCTAGATCAGTCTGGCCGCCCAGGACAACGCCAGGCTGATGCTGCAGATCGACAACGCCAGGCTAGCAGGCGAGGACTTCAGAATCAAGTCAGTATTTTTTCCAAACAAATGCAACAGAACACTTTATGCATACAGCAGATCTATGTGCATAAAACCGTATTAAGTTATGGCCCGTCAAAAACGTGTGCATATTTAGGGAGGAGTAATCAGAGGAGGTGATAACTGGACATAAACTTTGAACCCGAGTGGACACATGAACAAATCAGATGTCCTTTTACGGGAAACATGTGCCGTATACTTCCTGAGTATTACAATGCTGTCCCTATGCTAATAATACTTGCATACTAATCTGCCTGCCTAAAACAGGGGTCTCAAACATGCGGCCAGCGAGATTTTGAGGCCCGCACCCTGATATGAAAGTTCAATATTAGTGCGGCCCTGGAGTTATATGTGAATGGCACTTTTACAGTGTTCTGTGCGGAGCTGAGGAACCTACCTATCACGATGGGGTATATGGCTCCCAGGGGCGTGACATTGACCGGGCTTGATGCAAGCAGAGAGAGATTTTTCAATGAGTGAAAAGCTGATCATTATTACTGGTTTTGCACGCAACGTCTTTAGACCAGTGTCCTTGTTTTTCTTATGTTGTGTTAAAAAAGAAAAAAGACGGTTGAGAAGATTGGATAAAAATAAAAAAGTTAATTTAAATTGCGCCAAGGCTGTGGCCCCAAGGTAAGTTGAGTTTGAGACCGCTGGTCTAAAATCACGTCGGAGTTGTCAGCGCGGTTCTAAGGCCATATAACTCATTAGACGTGTCTTTAAAAATTAAAAAAAGTCATTGGTGAAGGTATTTGACGAGTCATCCAATTCTGGCAGCCAGACGTTAAAGGCGGAGAAACCGGTCTGTCCGGTTTTCTTTCCGCCGGTGTCACAGCACCTGAGCTTAGCGCCCTGACGGGAGCTGCGTCTGCCCTCAGGTTCGAGAATGAGATGGCCGTGCGCATGTCGGTGGAGGCGGACATCACGGGACTGCGCAAAGTGGTGGACGACCTGACCGTCGCCCGCACCGACCTGGAGATGCAAGTGGAGGGCCTGAGGGAGGAGCTGGTCTACCTGAAGAAGAACCACGCCGAGGTGACTCCTTCACACAACGCAATGTGGACTTTTTGTGAGATTATTCCCTCTGGGGGGGGGGGTTTATGGCCGATGGTTGCAGGGGGAGAACGGGGAAAGGGAGATCACATGAAAAACTATTTGCTCTCACACCTCCAAGAAAAGCCCAGCTTTGCCTAAACTAACACGTCCTGTTTGGCCTGTCTTCTGTGTCCACAAGTTGTGTACCTTCATTTGGACGGCAGCCAACGATCCATAAGCCGTGATACTCATTTATCGGGCATTAAGGACCGCATTTGTAGCTTTTATACTCCCCTCGGAGACAAGCTAACATTGACAAGTTGGAAACGATTAGCTTAGTTAAACAGCCAAACATTTGTTTACCTGGGGGGGGGGGTTGTTTGCGTTCTTGACTGTGCCACAAGCAAAGAACTGGATCTGATCCCCAGAGGTTGACTCTTGACTCCAAAAGGTTTATGCAGTTCTAAAATGTAGGTGTCCGGATAACAACCCTTCTGCCAGAGACCTAAACAGGGAGACTCCACGCCTCAGTTTTCGGGTCCGCACAGACAACCAGGTCTGATCCATGGTTGTAGTTTGACAAAAAGTACCAAACAAACCCAAACTAAATGACTGATTCTACGGTTGTTTACCTTCATTCCATGCCTGCTGCGGTTTTTGGCTCGTCTTTTACCACAAGTCTGTTGTGCTTCCCGTAGGAGCTTGCGGCGTTGCGGAACCAAGTCAACTCCAGCTCGGTCAACGTGGAAGTGGATGCCAGACCACAGGAGGACATGTCTAGGACCCTCGATGAAATCAGAAGACAGTATGAAGCCATCACAGAGAAGAACCGCCGCGATATGGACAGCTGGTATAAGAACAAGGTTGGTGCGGCGACGTGAGTTGGGTGCCTTAACGGGAACGGCAAACGATTTCCAACTTCTCACACCCTCCAGTTTGACGAGCTGAACAAGCAGGTCGCAAAAAACACGCAGATCCTCCAGACCTCCCGTACTGAAATTAGTGAGCTCCAGCGGACATTGCAGGCCCTGCAGATTGAACTGCAGTCTCAGCTAAGCCTGGTAAGATCAGATGCCGCAATTTCAGTGAAGCGTAACGCCGAGCCCTCAAATATCATCTTTCTCTCGACAGAAATCCGCCGTGGAGAGTCAGCTGGCAGAGACGGAGTCCCGCTACAGCTTGCAGCTGAGCCAGCTCCAGTCCATCGTCAACAGCTTGCAAAACGAGCTCAGCAAGATGAGGCTGGACATCGAGAGGCAGGGGGCAGACTACCAGGTGTTGCTGGACATCAAGACCAGGCTGGAGATGGAGATTGCTGAGTACAAAAGGTTGCTGGACGGAGAGGATGTCAAGTAAGAGAGCTCTCACTTCTAACCGGACGTCTCACCCTGCCAAAGAGACACAAAGAATTTGTATGTACGTGAAAGATGCATAAACGGTAACATTTATTTTCCCTTACCTGCAGGACCATTCAAATTTTCAAGGAAGTCAAACGTAAGTTGCTGGTGTCGCTTTTCTCCCAGTCAAGGTGGCCTGCCGTACGTTATATCTTCATTGCTTGTTTTCATTCCTTTTCCAGAGCAACCAATCATAACCCAGAGAAAGAGAGTGGTGATTGAGGAGATCGTCGATGGGAAAGTGGTATCCCGCAAGGAGGACGTGGATTCACAGGTCCTCTCAAAGTAGACGGGACGCCGACAGATCTATGGGATGCTAAGTTCAAAAGAATGTACCGTAGTAACGACTGTACCGCGAGGAGATCTTTCTCTGACGTGAAGCTCATGTCTCATTGACTTCAACGACACCAAAAAAGTAACCGCTCAGGTCCGCAATCTGTGACTTTCCAATAAAAAGGTCTGTGCAATGCCTGTCTGAGTTCTTATACCCTTTATATACCCTTATACCCTTGGTTTTGAACCAAGAAAAAGTCGCTGGGGATCGGTAACCTCATGGAAAATTCTCCGTTGGAGGTTTATACTTCCAAGTCGCTGGTTTGCTCATTTGACTGCCAATCAAAACGGGATCCCGCCTCAGACAGATCATCCAATCGCCATGCGGAAGCCCGGCCGAGCCCCCAGAGACGCCGAGCGACAAAGCCCAGGATTTATCCAATGAACGTCCAGTTTTGCACGGTGGAACGACCCGCGTCATTACCTGTGATAAGTAGCTGATTCCCAACAAAAGATGAAGGTCTTCTAGCGTGCATTTAGTCAATGAAACACAGCACCACATATTTCCCCGCTTCTTTTTGGACATTTTAGGGGAAACCGAGCTTCCCTTGCAGTCTTAGAGCAATTTGTCGCAAAACAACCGCCCGACTAAGACATTTATCAGTTATCAAAAATATCAACAGCAACGTCTTTGACTCGACTGAAACGGATGGATGCACCTGAGGTTGCGTACACAACCTCGACATCAAAAGTTCAACAATGGGTTTTGGGATGACTAATTTGGTGGAAAAATAGCCCCAAAATAGGCGCTTTTCAACCAAATCTAGACAGGAAAAAGACTTTTCACTTTTTAACCATATCTAAACGTTATTTCAACGTAGAGTAATGACGTCTTTTTAATGTCTTTTCAACTATTTTGTTGTTGTATCGTTTTCACCCACTGATCCGTTCCCGTCTGGATGCAACCATTTACTAATCCGAGTGGACGTACATTTTTTTCAACCCGCTTAAAAAAAATCCCAAGAAGGTTCCTGTGTGAACAGGGCCTTAGTCGATTATTCTGAAGCCATTTCATTTAATCGAGTAAGCACTAGACCAGGGGTGTCCAAAGTGAGGCCCGGGGGCCATTTTGTGGCCCGCGGCTGTGTTTTCATTGGCCTGCAGCACATTTGAAAAATATAATTTAGCAAGGAAACGAATAAAAACAAACAAAAAACAAACAAGCCGCGTTCTAACGAGAAAAACAGTTGCAATTTCACGAGAATGAACTTCTAATATTAGGAGCAAAATAATGTCATTTTTGTAGCAAAGGGTGGGAATATTAAGGAAAAAATATGTCATTTTTTAGGTCAGACGAAACAGGCAAAACAAAGCAAAGTTGTAATTTCTGGGAATTAGGCTGGGGAAAAAGTTTTATTTGTTATTGGAAAAAGTGTTATATTATTCAATATTAATATAATATAATGGAAATAAAGTCTTAATATTTGAAAAAGCAAAGTTATAAAGACTGTTTAAGAAACATTTTGAAATATTTGGGAAAAAAACAGCAAACAATCAGCAAAAATGGTAAAAAGTGGGGGTGTCCAAAGTGGGGGTCACTTTGGACACCCCTGGTCTAGTGCTTACTCGATTCCTCGGTTAATTGAAATTGCTTCAGATTAATCGACTAAGGTCCTGTCCACACAGGAACCTTCTTGGGATTTTTTTGTTGGGTTGAAAAAAAAATGTGCGTCCACACCAATTAGTAAATGGTTGCATCCAGACGGGAACGAATCAGTGGGTGAAAATGATGAAGGAACACCTACGTGTGATGGTATAAACGGACCCACCCAGCAAAAAATAGTTGCAAAGACATTGAAAAGACGTTTAAATTGGGTTGAAAAGTGAAAAGTATTTTTCCTGTCTAAATTTATTTAAAAAGTCAGCCAAAACCATTTTTTGACCTTTTATTTCTGGGATAAATCAAGGCAACAATGATTTAGCCCAAAAACAATCTCTAAATGACGCCTGGTGTTGGGTGGGTTCTGTGTGCATGAAAGGCTGAAACGATAAAATATTTTGTGTGGACAACCCCTAAAAAATATTGTTTGGTTGCAGCCCTAGTTTGGATAGTCTTCATGATGTAAAGCAGGGGTCGGGAAGAGATCGGGCTGAGAGAGCCGTGAACGACACATACTGTATTTCCAAAAAGTATTTTGGTGAGACCCATTTCCTATTTTTTAAAATACAACTAAAAGTGTGCCGACAATTTTAGATGATAATATGTCTCTGAATTGGATGGATGAAAGTGCTAAGAAGGTTTTATATTTTTAACGCTGTCATTTCTGTCATGTTTTACTTGAAAAAGCCACAAAAAACATTACACAAAACATTATAAATAAAAATTATACATTTAATTGTAATATTTTGACTTTATTCCCATATATTGTTTGTCGTTACGTATTGTTCAAAACAATAGCAGTGCAGTGCGACTAAGCAGATGATCAAAACAGTCTGGAGTTACCTGTAAGCACTGTGACAGTTAGAAGACATCTCTGTGAAGCTAATCTATTTACAAAAATCCCCCTGTGTTAAAAAAAAGGGCATGTACAGAAGAGGTTACAATTTGCCAAAGAACACATCAACTGGCCTGAGGAGAAATGGAGGAGCATTTTGTGGGCTGATGAGAGTAAAACTGTTCTTTTTGGGTCCAAGGGCCGCAGACAGTTTGTGAGACGACTCCCAAACTTTGAATTGAAGCCCCTGTACACAGTGAAACAAAAAAACATTACACAAAATATTATAAAACAAAAATAATACATTTAATTGTAATATTTTGACTTTATTTCCATGTATTTTCCCCCCCAACCTAATATTCCAAACATGGCAACTTTATATTGTTTTGTTTGTTTCTTAATATTGCGAAAATAAAAACTCTGTTACTAAAATGATATTGTTTTTGACTCATAATAATGCAAGTTTATTCTCGCAAAATTGTGACTTTTTTTTGTTTCTACTCAGTTTTTATTGTTATTTATTTTCCAATTTATTTCAACTTTTCTTGCAAATATGACTTTACTCCTGTAATATTTGGACTTTATTCTCCTAATATTATAACCTTTTCCGCAACATCATTTTCCAAAAATGACAACTTTTTTTGTAATATTGCTGCTCATTTTTAAATTTTTGCTGTTTTGTTAAAGTTTTTGGTCAAATTGTATTTTTAGAATGTGAGGCGGGCCAGTAAATCATTCGGACGGCACTTCCAACACCCCTTTTGTAGTAGAGCAAGGTATGTTACATACATGTTAAGGAAAAACAGAAGGAAAATAAATAAATGTTATGGAGTTTAGAAACTTCTGGGAGCCACATGTCCTCACCAAAACGCCTCATCTGGCCCCCGAGCCGCGGGTTCCCCACCCCTGCTCTAAAAGATGCAAAATATCAACTTTCACAAAATTCTGTGTCCAAGTGGTCCTTTCATTTTTCAGTTTGTAGCCGTTGGTGGGGAAAAGTTTGGACATCCCTGCCCCGGACGGCCCAAATCGAGATGGTTTACTCCGCACCGTATCCCAGAGAGGCAAAAAATTTTTCCAGAATCAGAGCTAAACAGCCCAAAATACACAAATGAAAGGTCTGCTTTGGAGGAAATTGGAAAAAAAAAAAAAAAACACATCCGAGCAGCCGAAATCAGAGGATATTCACATTTTTAAATCCAAAAACGACAACTCCAATACCAAAATAGTTTGAATTTGCCGTGTTTCCATCTGTCCTGTAGATATCCGTATTCTCACTCTGCTGCAACTCCACGTTCAGATGTGTGCTGTACACAGAACATGTGCTTGTTTATTGCACATAAATGCAAACCATTCACGCCAGAATGACGCAAAAATCGCTTCCCACCTCTTGCGGGCGGCTGTGTCCCGTGTCATAGCCGACCACGAGCTGCGGTTATGGGACGAGTGCGCCAATGAGGGTGTCTCTCTTGGCTGCAGGCGTCCGTTCCCCTCACGGAGTGCAGTTCGACTCAAAATGAGAGGAAATGTGATGTTTCTTGTCCGCCACTGGACGGCAGCGCCACCGTGCGGTGAGACGTGGAGCCTGTAGAGGATTTGTAGTACACGCTTTTGCGTGTTTGCAGAAAAGTCCAGCCCCGCCCGGCTTATCCTCACTCGCGGGAGGGGGGCGGCGGGGTGTGTGGATGATAATGCACCACGGGAAGTTGACGTCATCGCGGCACCTCCTCGGTGACGTCACTCGGCTCGGTAGCACAGCAGCGGCATCCGCGGGGTCCTTCAGGCACGACGTTGGAGAAGATTTTTTGTTTTGTTTATTTTGGGGGGGCAAACGAAAATGTCCTCTCAAATTTGATGGTTATTGTAGGAAATAAAAAAAATAAAAAAGGACACCCCACAAGAGTCCACCACCTCGGGTTGTGGTTCGGCTGATGCTGTCCTTGGTGCTGAACGTCCTTCGGACGCGGACGGATCTTCCCGAATCATCGCTTACAGTACCTAATCAGCATCGGACCGATACCTGTTCTCACCTGTCTAGTATTTAGCGAATGACTTAAAATATAAAAACAGTAGTTTGTCTCGTAGGTAAATGCTTTAGCCATCTCCAAATCTGAACCTCTGAAGCAGCTCCCCAAAAAATTCAATCTCACAAACACAAATTATTCCAAATAATATTTTTTATCATGAAACGACAAAGTGGATTGTGATACACTGTCATTAAATTATTATCCCTTTGATCTTAGTCTTTTCGAATTTGTCGTTACGTATTTACTTATCAAAACAACAGCAGTGCAACGCGACTAACCGGATGATCAAAGACAGTCTGGAGTTACCTGTAAGTACTGTGACAGTTGGAAGACGTCTGTGTGAAGCAAATCTATTTACAAGAATCGCCCGCAAAGTCCCTCTGTTAAAAAAAGGCATGTGCAGAAGGGGTTACAATTTTCCAAAGAGCACATCAACTGGCCTGAAGAGAAATGGAGGAACATTTTGTGGGCTGATGAGAGTAAAACTGTTCATTTTTGGGTCCAATGGCCACAGACGAACTCTGAATTGGAGCCACGGTACACGGTGAAGGCAGTGAAGCATCATGATATGGGCGTATCTCTCCTACTATTTATCCCATAGCAGAGATCATGGATGAGTTTGCATCTGTCCAAATCCAAATGGTAACTTGTTTGGCATGTAGCAATAAAAATATACTAATAAGAGTTAGTCACATTGGACTGCTAATATTTTCCATTATGTCCTCGTCCTTGAGTGCGTAAGCATACTGGGCCAGTAGAACTGGTTCCGATTCTGATAGATTCCAGACCCGAGTTTGTAAGTTTTGCATTTCAATCAGCAACACGTATTGGACACAAAAAGAAGCCCCACGAGTGTCTCTTTTTAACTCTTTTTAACTCAGTGTTTGATCCAGATTTCCTGCAATCCTCAGTTTGTGTGCGAGGTAGCACTTTCCGATAAATCGTTTATTTTTCATTCAACATTTGCATATGAAAACATTCTGGGAAAATAAGGGAATTTATGTTTTAAAATAAAAATAAAAATGTATATTTTGTAGGATTTTTTTTTCATGAATCTTTATTTAGACAGGAAGAGGACCTTTTTAGGGAGACGTCTTTTATTTAGCCCGCGGACCGCACTTTGGACACCCCCGCATTTGCATGATGATAATCATAAATATTGAATTTTGAGTGATCCACAAATTATAGGCAAGTCATTCACCGATGAGCACCAACGAAAAGTATCCGTATCGTCAAGGTGGGATCACCGAAGTATCGGCTCGACACCGAGACGGGCAGTATCGCCCACGAGCAGCATCCACACATCCAGGGAGAGAGAGAGAGAAAGAGAGAGAGAACCGGGGACTCCGCCTAAACGGCTGTAGCATCCGGAGGCTCCGGTTGAGAAAAAAGAGGGCGGAAGAAGCACAAAGCCGACCCGGCGTCACGGAATGGGGTCCGCGTGAGGCGACTTGGAGCGCGTGGGCCGGCGGGGGTGGGGGGCGGTGGGGTCGCCGACCACCGTGTAGCGGAGGAGCCCCACAACGACGAGCCCGAGCGAGGCTGCCCGCAAGCATGACCCGCCCGCACCATAAACCGCCAGGGCTGCGGCCGCCGCCGCCGCCGCCGCCGCCGCCGCCTCGCCAGCGGAGGAGCTTTTCTTGAGGCGCCGCTCGGCCAACGCTCCGAGAATCCTGTCAGCCGAAACGACACGACGCGGACTAGGAGGTGCTGCTGCTGCTGCTGCTGGTGGAGTGCTGGTGGAAAACATGTCCGCCTCGGTGGGGCCACAGAGCGGCCCTCGCCCACCCGCCGCGCCGCCATCCATGCCGGACCTGCCGGACTTGAGCCATCTGACCGAGGAGGAGCGGAAGATCATCATGGCGGTGATGGCTCGGCAGAAGGAGGAAGAGGACAAAGAGGAAGCCATGCTAAAGTAAGAAGAAGAGCAATCTTCTCCTCATGTAGACCACAGCGTGACCTCATTGCTGGTGCGTGCGTGTCCATACCTTCCATATAGCTAGTCACGTGTTTGATGCTCCACCGCCTGGATCCCTACATCCAAACCATCAACGCCCATGACCTGAAGCGGGGTCACCCCCCCCCCCCCCTCGGATGAATCACGCCGTCGTCACTGCACCCCGGTCTTCACGCGTGACGCAAAACGACGACGTGGTCGCCCCTTCCGCAAAGATCAGGGGGAGGCGGCGCGTGGATGGGGTGTGGTTGGGAATATCAGAAGGCCCCCCCGAGTTTCCAGATTAGCCACGGGATCCGGCGTACTGAGGCGGCTTTGTGGTTGATGAAATGGCACTTTGCCACCTCGACCCGGAGGGATTTTCGGGAGGCGGGCGGCGCGGATTGATGCCAAACTATGGGTGGTGATGGGGAGGGACGCCGTAGGTCGCTTTTACACACACACTTCCGTAAAACCGTCTGGACCCAGCCTGCGTGCTCCAGCAAGCCGGGTTACCGAGGAAAATCAAGAGTGATGCGTTCTGGCTCGCTTCATTCCTCGTCGTCCTTTCCATTTCCGGGCTGCAGCCTTCTGGGCGGAAAGCCGCTCCCTGAGAGGAAGTGAAGTTTTTTCCGTAACGCAAAACTTCACTCGATACTTTCCTCATCGTTTGGGAAAGTCTTGATTGTTGTGGCAATACTACATACAGTATTCCAAATAATAGCAGATGAAGTACTGTTATTAGTATATTTTTATTATAAATGGCAAACAAGTTACCAGTAGGTGCAGTAGATTCTCAGAAAACAAACATGACAGGCACGCTCTTAAGGCTGTGCAATTGGCCAATTAGTTGAAAGGGGCGTGTTTGAAAAAATAGTGTCTGCCGTTGACTTTACAAAACAATTTTGTACAAACTTTTTTTGGTTTGTAGGATTTGTCAATCCTATGAAGGACTAAACTAATATTTAGTTTTTTCTAAGTGCTTCACATCTGTGTGGCATGGACTCTACCAACTCAGCTGTTCTTCCACTCCAACATTCTTTAACAACATTCCACAATTCATCAACTTTTCTTGCTTTTGCTTCACAAACAGCATTTTTGATGTCCCCCCACAAGTTCTCCATTGGATGAAGGTCCGGGGATTGGGCTGGCCCCCCCATAACATAAGAACATAAGAAGATGTTGCTGGTTTACTAGTGTGTTTGAGTGATTGTCCTGCTGAAACAGACATTTTAAGGGCATGTCCTCTTCAGCATAAGGAAACATGACCTCTTCAAGTATTTGGACATATGCAAACTGATCCATGATCCCTGCTATGGGATAAATAGTAGGAGAAACATGCCCATATCATGATGCTTTACTGTCTTTACTGTGTACTGTGGCTCCAAGTCAGAGTTTGTCTGCAGCCCTTGGACCCAAAAAGAACTATTTTACTCTCATCAGCCCACAAAATGTTCCTCCATTTCTCTTTAGGCCAGTTGATGTGCTCTTTGGCAAATTGTAACCTCTCCTGCACATGCTTTTTTTTAACAGAGGGACTTTTCAGGGGATTCTTGTAAATAGATTAGCTTCACACAGACGTCTTCCAACTGTCACAGTACTTACAGGTAACTCCAGACTGTCTTTGATCATCTTGGAGCTGATCATTGGCTGAGCCTTTGCCATTCAGGTTATTCTTCCATCCATTTTGATAGTTGTCTTTCGTTTTCTGCCACGTGTCTCTGGTTTTTGCTCTCCATTTTAAGGCATTGGAGATCATTTTAGCTGAACAGTCGAATATTTTTGCACCTCTTTGTAAGTTTTTCCCTCTCCGATCAACTTTTTAGTCAAAGTATGCTGTTCGTCTAAACAAAGTCTTGAACAACCCATTTTCTTCAGGCTGTCAAAGAGAAACGTTGTTCAACAAGTGCTGCTTTCAGGGGACCACCTGATTAGCACCTGATTTTTCACTACTTTGATCACTGATTGAACACGCCCCTTTCAACTAATTGGCCAATTGTACAGCATTAGGAGGAAGCATATCATGAATGCTGGGTCTTGTTTGTTTTCTGAGAATCTACTGCACCTACTGGAAACTTGTTTGCCATGTAGCAATAAAAATATACTAATAACTTCATCTGGTTAGTCACATTGGACTGCCATTATTTTCAACACTACAGTATTTAGCAACCAAGGGCTGAAAATGAATTATTTTTCCTCTTAACATTAAAAATGTATTTTAGTAAAACTGCTGCTTATTTTCTCTCTACAGTACTTTTTCTCTTGAAACACTGACTTTATTGTAAAAATGTATTTTTCAATTCCTGCTACTTTTTTCTCCCTTATGACTTCATTAGCAAAATACTTTGACTAAATAGCTAAATAGCTGATCGTCATCGTTTCTCACCGAGTTGACTCGCCAGAACACACTGCTCCCTAGCGCTGTGGTGGAGAATTGCATGGCCCACGCTTATCTCCAGGGCAGAACTTTCAAAGGCTCGTGACGGCATCAGGAGTCACGGCTTGCAGACCACTGGTCTGCCTAACCCAACCCCCCCAAAAAACACCTGCGACAAGGTCTAAACTCGTATTTGTACTTGTCTTGAATATTTCTTACCTACCTTTTGCATGTTAAGCTGCTGTGTGACGATTTTAGCCTTCTTAAAGATATGATTTTAAATTTTATAAAAATACAACTTTTTTTCTTTTAAAATTATGACTTTTATCCTGTAATATTATGATTTTTATTTTTTTTAATTACAACTTTTTTCTCGGAAAATTAGGATTTTTAATCTCGTAATATGTCTTTTTCTTGGAAAATGATGACTTTAAAATCCAGTAAAATTACAAAATTTAAAAAAAAATTCTTGTAAAATAAAATTTTTTAATCTTGGATATATTACGACTTTTTTTCTTGTAAAATTATGACTTTTTATTCTCATAAAAAATGACTTTTTTCTCATAATATTATAACTTTAAATTTGTAATAATACAACTTTTTAAAAATAAAAATACGACTTTTAGTCTCAAAATATCACGTCTTTTTTCTTGTAGAGTTACAACTTTTAATCTCATAATTATATGACTTTTTTCTCATAAAATTATGACTTTTAATCCCCTAACATCACTACTTAACAAAAAATACCACTTTTAATTTCATAGTATTGCGGCTATTTCTTGTAAAATTTCGATTTTTAATCTCGTAATAGTACGACTTTTTTGTCATAATATTATAACTTTTAATTTGTAATAATACAACTTTTTAAAAATAAAAATACGACTTTTAATCTCAAAATATCATCTTTTTTCTTGTAGAGTTACAATTTTTTAATTTTATAATTATATGACTTTTTTCTTGTAAAATTATGACTTCTAATCCCCTAACATCACAATTAAAAAAAAATAAAAATACCACTTTTAATCTCGTAATCGCGCGACTTTTTCTTGTAAAAAACCCACTTTTAATCTCCTAATATTGCAACTTTTTTTCTTGTAAAATTACAACTTTTAATCTTGTAATGTTACGACTTTTTTACTCGTAAAATTACGATTTTTAATCTCATAATATTACAACTTTTTTCTTGTAAATTACAATTTTTTATCTTGTAATATTATGAAATTTCTTCCCGTAAAAGTACGACCTTTGTCCTGTAATATTACCAGTTCATTCATTCATTTTCTATGCCGCTTATTCTCATTTGGGTATTACGAGCTTTTTCTCGTAAAATTAAAAATTTCTATCTCGTAAAATTACAATTTTCAATCTTTTAATGTTACGAGTTTTTTCTTGTAAAATTACAGTTTTTAATCTTGTAAAAATACGATTTTTAATCTTGTAATATTACAACTTTTATTTGCGTAAAATTACGACTTTTAATCTTGTAATGTTACAAGATTTTTTGACATAAATTCAGACTTTTAAACTGATAATATTACATTTTTTCTTTGGCGTTCTCTCAATGAGCATTACGAGGTGGTCACCTGAAATGCTTTTCTCTTCACTGCCGTGCCTTTCCCGGGTTGCTTAGTGAAATTCCTTGTTTTATCAATGGAATCCGGACCATCAGTTGGGTCGTGCGCGTCCAAATTTTTGGAAGGTACGTTTTTCCCACACCACAACTATCTGGACACTGAACAAGATGCTGGGTTCAAATCTCAGTTTGCAGTCCTCCCAGTGGTGAACAACATATTATATGTAATACCTTGAGATCGACTGGTGTACTTAATCTGTCATGACTCAAGTTTCTAAAGTCTTGCTCTACCAGGAGGGCTGATGATTTGCTGTGGTCAGGCTTTGAACCATCTGAATTTGTCAGGCCCACTTTGCTAATGTCGAATGCACTTCGGAGATACCCCTCTAGAACTACCCGAGTGACCCGATTAACCTGGAGGGTGCTCTTAAAAATGCGTTTGTCCGTCTGCAGGGAGTGAGGATTCTTACCGTGCATAAACAATCTTGTTGTGTAAACCTTTCCAGCCTGTGGGAGGGAAATATAAGTTCACAGTAGAAATAATGCAAAAAATTATTTTCCCATTTGGGAATGGCGGAGGGGGTGTGGTTACTTCTGTCCCACAGACAGGTGGTTCTGTGGTGCGGCCTGGAATGGAAGCTAAGAGGAAATTCCGCCAATTTTCGTCAGTGTTAATCATCATTTCAACATTGAAGTGGGTGATTTAGCGTTTGCAATGAGACTCTGCCACGATGGAGCCATCCGCCGTGTACTGCATATCATTCCACACATGTTCGTTCCTTTTCCTCACGATGACAGCATTTTATTCACCTGATGTCAACTCCGCTTTTTTTGGCCAATTCCGTGATTCCGTCCGCGATTCCGTTAAGGCGGAAATCATTGGGCCCTACTATAGGGGTGCTATTTCATGTCTAGAGGACTCTAATAATTGCATTTAGACATTCGTAAACAGGATTTTTTATCCATTTACAAATAGGAAGCCTTATTTTGTGGAAATTCACTTATCACGGTTGGGTGTGGAACCAGTTAACCGCAATAAACAAGTACTTGACCAGCCAGACCAACAGAGCAGAGTATGGTAACTTTTCTGCTTTGCAACTTAATTACTTTGAAACGTTGCGTCTGGAGCGTTGGGAAGACAGTTCCTCGTTGACAAACGTAAACCGTGGAATCAAACGGTATTTTTTCTACACTGCATGGAATCGTTTTGTCCGGAAGCTAATTGCTGATGATGATGCTTCATGTGATGTAACGCATATGGTGTCGGTATAAATATTGGTTGATATCGGAATCGGAAATTGAGCGGTGGACCATATATGGGCAATGGATTGGTTTTAGCATAACCAAGAATATCCCAGTGGCTTTTTGTTTTTCGTATTTGCTGTAAAGATTCCTGGCGTCCTCCAACGGGTCATTTGTGCTGGGGGGTTCAGAGCAAGTTGTTCCGGTATGTTCCAGTATATTGTACGGCACATTCCCAGCTTGGGAAGAAAAATCTTTCTAAGCACTTTCTAAGCACTTGACTTTCCAGTTTTTTTGGCGTAGGAAAAAAAAAGTTTTTTGCTTTTTGTCACACGGGAGATGAAGGGGAACAGTTTCCGAAGCAGACCTGAGAGTTGGAAGGTTTCTAGGAGAAAAATGTTAATGTTGAATTATGGATCGGGTCGTAAAAATAGCGCACACTTGGAAGCGGCTCCTGAAATATTTAAATATTCGGTTCACTGGCTGCCGTTGTTGCTCTCAGTCTTTTTTTTCCCCCATGTTAACCTTTTCATTTTCTGTCCCCAGTTTATCAGTAAATAGTTTGGAATCGAACTGCTTTACATGTTGCGGCATGATTACTGAATGAACGATATTAAACCTGCCATCAGGTACCCTCGCAACTCCATTATCGCTCCCTCGCCCTGTTGAGGGATCAGTCGCACTGACATACCTTCCATAGAGGAAGAATCGTTTGAGAACACGAACACAGGCAGGTCCATCACCGGGTACCTGAGACAATCAAAACACTCCTCAGTGGAAAAGCTCCGGGGGTGGACAAGTTTTGCCCTGAATTCCTCAAGGCTCGTGGGACTGTCTTGGTTGACGTGTCTCTTCAACATTGCGTGGAAGTCGGAAAAGGTACCTATGGATTGACCGACTGGGGTATTGGTCGCCCCTTCTCAAGAAGGGTGACCGGATGGTGTGTTCAAACTAATCAGCCTCCCTGAGAAGGTCTAGTCCAGAGTGCTGGAGACAAGGATATGACTCTTAGTTTACTCTCCGTCTCAGGCGGTGCTATGTGGTTTCCATCCTGGTCTTGGAACACCTAACCCTCTTGGCACCCTTGAAAGGGAACGGGAGGGTGCATGGGAGTGAGCCCAACCGGTCCACATGGACTTTGTGGACTTGGAAAAGGCATTCGATCGTGTCTCTTGTGGTGTCTCGTGGGCGTGAGTCCTCGTACAACCGGATCGCATTGCCGGCCATAAGTCGCGCTTCCGCCAAGGCTGAACTTTGCCATCAATTCAGTTTCTAGCTGCAGCCGTGGAGTTGAGGTGTGCCCAGTTTGGGAGCCTTAGGATTTCATGTCTGATATTTGCGAATAATGTGATCCTGATGGCCTCATCAAGATGTGACCTTCAGCGTTTACTGGGGTGGTTCACAGCTGAGTCTGAGACTGAGCACCTCCAAATCTGAGGCCACAGTTCTCACCCAGAAAATGGTGCATGGCACTGGGGTTTGGGTTCGTGTGAGTTCTCTGTACCGGATCGTCGTGGTAAGAGAGAGCTCAACCGGAAGATTTAGGAGTCGATCTACATTCCTGTCCTCATCTATGGTCATGAGCTTTGGGTCGCAATGAGTTTCCTTCAGGGGGGGTTAAACTCACCCTCTGAGTTAGGGTCAGGAGCTCGGTCTTCCGGGAAGACATTGAGAGAAGCCACTTTTGGTAGCTTAGGCATCTAATCCTGATGCCTTCTTGACCCTTTCTGGTGAGGTTTTCTGGGCGTATCCAGCCAGGAAAAGGTCCCGGAATCAACCTGGAGGAATTTTGTCTCGCAACTTGTGTTTGGACGTTTTGCATTCACATTAACTCATTCAATCCCAGCCATTTTTAAAATGACACCTCTTTCAGTATATATGGGCTTTGTGCTCCGGTTCCTCTGGCTTCTTTTAGTGGACAGAGGCAGCATTGCAACGCCTGCCACCATTTTCTATGCTGCTTGTACCTCAATGAACTCCTCTTCTGGCAGTAATGGGTGGATGGCTGTTTCTTACTTTAAACTTGTACTGGTACTAATGTATATTTCCTAAGGTTTCTTTCTAATGTTAAGCTGCTGTGTGATGAGTTTAATGTTGTTTGGCTGAAACTCAATGTGTACACAGCTGGAAATAGTAAATAGTAAGTAAATAGTAAATAATTACCTTGTTTTTACTCTTACTCTGCTCTTGTGTGCTTTTGTACTCTGCTCTTGTGTGCTCTGGTGCTTTTTCTGCTGTAAACCTGGAATTTCCCCTTGTAGGACTAGTAAAGCCACATCTTGACTCAACTCTGAACCATTGATGTCATTTCCTGTCAGCCCCCTACCCAGCTTCCTTAGCACCAGAACACATTTACAGCAATTATTATCTCTTATTTTCTCCTATTATGTCAGCAGTTTTAGGTTATACCAGTGTAAAGGTGACTACAGGGTTGTTATTTCATGTCTGGAAGGCTCTAACAATGTTAAAAAACACATTTAGAATTTTTTTTTATCCTCTTAGTGCAAAAATATTTAGGTTTTGCGGTGTTCTACCAATTGAGCGTGATAAACGAGGGATTACTGTTTTGAAAGAAGTTTGTGATGACTGGTATCAAGTTTGCAAAGTCTGGCGTTTGAGCAGGTTTACATATTAGAAGTGTGACATTTGGAAATCAAGCCCCAATCAAGACCGGGAAGGATAGAACAGAATGTTTGAGAAAGACACACAGCGGCCATCTGGCTGCGTTATTTTCCCTTGCATTGGAAGGTTAACGTTTGAAATGCGTCAGACGGGAGGCAGAAGCCGATGTATGTAGAAACGTCACCGTAGCGTCACGGCAGGCAAACAAAGATGCGGTTTGTGTTTGGTTATTGCCATCTGTTCGCCGCCACGTCCACGTCTTCACTTCTGTCTTCCGTCCGTTGCGCACACAATTCCGCTTGCAGTTGATTCCTTTTCCCATCATGCTCTCTCTCTCTCTCTCTTTCCATCATCCCCTCCTAATTCCAAGTGTTATTTATAGACGCTCGTCGGATGCGTCGGCTGCGCTCTTCAGCTGCTCTCTGGCCCCCCACCCGTGTTTCCATCTTGACCTTCCTTAACCAACGTTTCCCATAAATCTCTTTTCTGTGGCGGCCCGCCACCAATAAATAACCAGAACCTCTCTAGAGGCTCTTTTTCAAATGCATCACAGCACGTAGGGCTCTTCTCAACGAGCAGCGTGTCCTCCTGTGGGTCCCTCCCTTATCTAAAAAAGCTTCAAAAGAAATTTAATGTGTATTTTGATACTTTTTTTTTCTTTTGTTGTGTTTTGCTCACTTTTTGAGTCTCCAAAGTCCAGTAATGCAAATTGAGTGTCATTCATGCATCGGTTGCTTCGATAAACCGGAACACGGGTGTCCAGGACTTGGTGAGTGGTCGACTTGGACAGATTGAAATGGACTCCACTGTATTTGTTTGTAATCTTCTTATTCAGACTAGGGCCAGACGGTATATTGATCTTATTAATATACTTTTTTTTTTGTTGTCTTGTCCAGCATCATAACACCTGAATGGGAGTTAAGCTGCCTTTAAATGCTGAGCAAAATTTATTTGCCAAGGGAGACTTCATAATCCAAAAGAGTCTCCCTTGACATTTGACTGCGTTTATTATGAATTTTGTTGCGCCACATTTCGATGCCGGACCTGACCTGAAAAGGGGGGATATAAGAAAGGGTGCAGAAGAACCTCACAAACATATTTCAACCATATTATAAACAACCATGACAATCACAATTTCAGCAACAACCAGAACAGTCACAGAGCAAAATGAGCAAAAATACAGGGGAAAGAAAAAAAAAATAAAATAAAAATAATAAAAATAATGATAATACTAATATACATATATACACACATGCATACACACACACACACATATATATACATGTATATATACACACACACACAAATATATATATGTACATATACATACATACATACATATACACATATTCGTATACGTATACATACACATACTGTGCACATACACATATCCATGCAGTACATACCTACATACACACACATACAGTGTGCATATATATATGTATACACACATATTTACTAATAATGATAAACATACAAGAAAAACAACGAGAAAAGAAACAGTACCTTTTGAACAATGACCATCCAGATGACACGTGCAACAAATCTACATTAAATCTACATTAGTCTGCAGTGACAGGATAACTGCATCAGAGTGAAACAGAGAATGAGGAGATGTTTGTGGTGAACACTGGTATGCATCCCAAACCACACTCCCTCCAAAAGCGAGGGTCCGACTAGGAAGACGCCGGAGCACGGCCCCCCAGCAGGCTCCCTACAGAGGGGAAGGCCCGACCCCGCCCCCCTCAAGAGGCAACCGCGAGTCCACTCCAAAGAGGTGCAAGGGAGACCCGGCCGGACGCCACTCGGCAGCCGAGCAAGGGCCACAGGGGGGGCCCGGGCGCCAACCGCCGGAGCACCCGCCGGGGGCCGGCCAGCTTCGGGCAAGCAGGACAACCGCCCCCGAGCTCCCGGGCCCAGAAGCCACCCAACCCCCCAAAGCAGGGGCCATACCCAACACCCCGGGAGCTCCAGGCCACCCCAGACACAACTGCCGCGGGCCATCGCCTTCCCCAACGCCAGAGGCAGGCAGAGGACCCATGGGTCTAACCTTTCCCGTGACCCGTCCACCCCACCCCCAGTGCACACACCCCAGCCCCAGTACCCACACCAAACCCTGTTCCCACACTCACACATGCCAACACACATACACCCACACACCTACATTTTCACATATGCACCTGGATGTGCCACCCTCCCAATGCAGCGAGCAGCATCACGGCGAGCTCCCCCGAGACACGGGGCCATACCACCATACCCGGCCTGCCGGAAAATCCACAGAGTCCCACACGCATGCACGCACACAGGCACGCTTGCAGGCACGCACGCACGCAGGCACTCCTCCCAGCACTGCCGACGACTGAGATCCGGAGACGAAACAAGCCCCCCCACGCCCTCCGCCCCAGGGAGCGTCCAAGAAAACAGGGGTGCAATAGGACCCTCTAATCCCCGCCCCACTAAACTAAAAGTGTTATGAGGTGTGAAATGTGTGTGTGTAGGCAGTTAAAATTGAGGAGCCGAAACTGCGTGTCACCCTGGGCAGCACCACTCCGCCGGCTGAGCACGGCTAAGTAGCTTTGCCCACCCTGTGACACGAGTCCCGCCACCCCAAAAATGAATGTGAGGGTCTGTGAGTCTATGTATAGTGAATAAGTGTAATTAAAACTGGGGAGTTTGCGGCCCCCAGGGCATGACAGAAGGAGGTCATATTTGTGACCCCCCCCCCCGCCACACGCCCATGGAGCACGGACACTCCCACAGATCCTATGTGCTTGTTTGCAGGGAGTGGGGGGGCGAGGGAGCAAGGGATAGTAAGACTGGGAGGGAAATTATATATTTTTTTCCCTCCCAGAAGACAAGCCATTGGGCAGTAGGCACCCCTGTTTCCCGAGACCCACCGCGGGGCAGGGGCTGGCACGAGGCGAGGCGAGGCCCCGGAGCGCCCAGCAACCACAGTCCAGGAGCAGCCTCACCCAGATGTCACACATTAGCCACCATGCTCGCCACGGTAGGAGATTCCGGCGGTTCACACCCCCGAACACCACCACCACCATCCCACCCCGTATCCGAGAGGAACCCGGGCAACACACCCCACCACTCGGAGAGGCAGTAACCCTCCAGGCACAATCACACTCCTCACCCCCCACCACTGCCCCCAGTGCCCACACCCCTGTTGAATCCCCTGCACCCAACATACGACATACAACATACACACAAACACACTGACACGCACCTGCACTCACGCACACAAACCCACACCCGCCCAACCCCCTGCACACTCCCCCAACCCCGGTCCTCCCAGGCACCAATCCGGCACCGGGACGCGCACCCATCCACCCCCGCAGCAGCGAGCCTGGGCCAACCCAGATGTCCCCGGGGGTCAGATACGCCCCCACTCCCACATCCGGGTAGAGGAAGCCCCCCGAACCCAGGGCCCAGGAGTGCTGCCCCACCCACACCCATCCAGCCCAGCCACCCGACCCGGGGCCCGACGGCCACGACCCAGGCCACAACCCACGGTCCCCTGCCCCTCCACCAACCGGTCGCCTCGGCACCAGACCTACCCCAGCCTCTATATTATTAATATACTGATTTTAAAACCAAACATTCATAGAGACTGGACTTTTGCACTGGAACTCTTGGCATCTTGACGAGGAGGTTTCTATTCTTTTCAAATGCGACCCAGGTCTCATTCGTATGTGGATATACTGTAGTGTTGTCAATAATAGCAGTGCAATGTGACTACCCAGATGAAGTACTTTTATTAGTATATTTTTATTGCTACATGGCAAACAAGTCACCAGTAGGCGCAGTAGATTCTCAGAAAAAAAGACCCAGCATTCATGATAGGCACGCTCTTAAGGCTGTGCAATTGGCCAATTAGTTGAAAGAGGCGTGTTCAATCAGTGATCAATGTAGTGAAAAATCAGGTGGGATCAGGTGATCCCTATTGAAGGATGAAAGCAGCACTTGTTGAACATCACTTCTCTTTGAAAGCCTGAGGAAAATGGTTCAGAAGAACAGCATACTTTGACTAAAAAGTCGATTGGAGAGGGGAAAACTTATAAAGGGGTCCAAAAATTTTTTGGCTGTTCCGCTAAAATGATCCCCAATGCCAAATGGAGAGCAAAACCAGAGACATGTGGCAGAAAAGGGAAGACAACTATCAAAATGGATGGTAGAATAACCAAAATGGCAAAGGCTCAGCCAATGATCAGCTCCAGGATGCTCAAAGACAGTCTGGAGTTACCTGTAAGTACTGTGACAGTTACAAGATGTCTGTGTGACGCTAATCTGTTTACAAAAATCCCCCGCAAAGTCCCTCAGTTAAAAAAAGGCATGTGCATAAGAGGTTACAATTTGCCAAAGAACACGTCAACTGGCCTAAAGAGAAATGGAAGAACATTTTGTGGACTGATGAGAGTAAAATTGTTCTTTTTGTGTCCAAGGGCCGCAGACAGTTTGTGAGACGACCGCCAAACATCATCGTGTTTCTCTCAGTATGGTGTTGGGCCTATTTATCCCAAAGCAGGGATCACGGATCAGTTTGCATATGTCAAAATACTAGAAGAGGTCATGTTGCCTTATGCTGAAGAGGACATGACCTTGAAATGTCTGTTTCAACAAGACAGTCAGTCAGACACACTAGTAAACCAGCAACATCTTGGTTCCAAACCAGCAAAATGAATGTTATGAAGTGGCCAGCCCAATCCCCGGACCTTAATCCAATGGAGAACTTGTGGGTTGGGTTTCAACAAGACAGTGACTCCAAACTGAGAATCTACTGCACCTACTGCTAACTTGTTTGCCATGTAGCAATACAAATATGGTGATAACAGTACTTCATCTGGTTAGTCACATGGCACTGCCATTATTTTCAACAGTACTGCAAGTCCGAATGAGCGACCTCTAATTATAAAACAGGAAAAGACATAACTTGCAGTGTACGTAAAATTCAGTCAGATCATGCAGTAAATACTAATAATTAGTAGTTCACATTCACACGTTCAAAGTGAAGTAGTTGATATAATTCAAGTAAGTTACGGTTGACTTTATTTTCAAACTGGGGGGCGCACCCCCTGGGGGGGCCCCCGCATTATAACAGGGGGGCGGGGCTACCATGCCCACTTCTCGTTATTTTGGTTACTAAAATAGTCCGCGGTAAGCAGTGGGAAAGATTGATGAAAATGGTGCTCCAAGAACAGGAACAGCTGGTGCACTGACACCCAGCAGCAGATGCTGCCATGTTACCATGACAACCGGCTGCCAACCCTCTGCTTCTGACAGCTGTTCCCATGGCGCCTGTGCTTGGCTCGTGGACAGACGTTATGACGTCGCTACCATGTTGTTGTCTTTATTAGAACTACGTAGAGATGCTTTCATGCAGTTCCGCAGGGATTACATTAGAGACCACCGGCAAGTGGCGAAAAACCGCCCATTAAAATGTCTATTTTTGACACACGTCTCCACACCCCCATAAAAACAATGAAAATAGGTTTTGTATTAACATTTTTGGCACCTGAACCTGAATACCTGCGCTAAAATGTCTCGTATGTACGACTTAGTAACCGGGCCACATCAGAAAAAAAATTTGATTTTGAGAATTTTTTTGATAATAAAGTTGTAAATTTACTAGAATTTACAACTTTATTCTCAAAATCCCAGATTATTTTTTTCATTCATTCATTCATTTTCTATACCGCTTATCCTCATTAGGGTCACGGAGATGCTGAAGCCTATCCCAGCAAACTTTGGGCGAGAGGCGGGGTAGTGTGGCCCTATTTTATCGCAGGTATTCACCTTCACTTATTTTAAATTTTTTTTCAAATTATTTTATCAATTTACAAGAAAATAAAGATTTTGAGAATAAAGTTGTAAACACTTACAAGAATAAAGTCATGTGTTTACAACTTTTTTCCCATAAATGTACAACTTCTTTACTATTAGAGCCACATTGGGGAGAATAATCTGAGATTTTGATTATAAAGATGAAAATTTACAAGATTAAAGTTGTAAATTTACAACTTTATTCTTGAACTTTCGAGAACTTTTAAAAAAAAGTTGTAAATGTACAAGAAAAAATGTCATAATATTTCCAATGGGACCACATTGCATAAAATAATCTGAGATTTTGAGATTAAGTTGTAATTTTACAAGAATGAAGTCGTAAATTTAAGACTTTATTCTATTATTTTACTATTTTCTCCTAATGGTGCAACCTTTTTTCCATGCGGGCCACATTGAAAAAATAATAATCTGAGATTTTGAAAATAAAGTTGTAACTTTACAAAAATAAAGTCATAAATTTACAATTGTTTTTTCTACTAAAGCCACATTGAAATTTTTTTTCAGATTTTGAGAATAAAGTTGTAAACTTGCAAGAGTAAAGTGATAAATTCATGACTTTTATCTGTTATGTTCTATTATTTTAGTACTTTATAATAAATGTCCAACTTTTTTTCTATCAGGACCGCATTTCTTTTTTTAAATCTGAGATTTGAAGAATAAAGTTGTAAACTTTCAAGAGTAAAGTCATAAATTCATGACTTTTTTCTGTTATGTTGTTTTATTTTAGTACTTTCTCGTAAATGTACAACTTTCTTTCTATCGGGACATTTTTTTTAAATAAATCTGAGATTTTGAGAATAAAGTTGTAAGCTTACAGCAATAAACTTGTAAAATTACAACTTTTTTCTCATATATATACAACTTCGTTTTTGCAAATGTACGACTTTATTCTTGAAGTCTCTGATTTTTTTATCAAAGTCATAAATGTACGACTGCATTAGCGTGTCTAGCTTGTCCCTCGTCCGCCTTCCTTTCTAATATTTTTACAAGGGTATTTAGATAGGCTCCTTGTAAACGTCACACGTACAAAAAAAGGTTTCTCTCCTCTCCCCCCAGGACGCTGCACCAGCAGTTCGAGAGCTACAAACAGGAGGTCCGGCGCATCGGGGCGGAGACGCGGCGTCAGCAGACCCAGCAGAAGGACGACGCGCCCACCTGCGGCATCTGCCGCAAGACCAAGTTTGCGGACGGCTGCGGTCACCTGTGCTCCTACTGCCAAACCAAATTCTGCGCCCGTTGCGGAGGCCGAGTGTCCCTGCGTTCCAACAATGTGAGAAAGCAAACAGCCCCCACTCCCACCTTCACACACCCACCATTTCTGCTTTAGCTGCTACACGGCTGTGAGTCCATCACCTGCTTCCTTTCTTCCTGGTCACACTTTGGGGTAGACCAAAGTGTATTGGAAGAACGTCTTTGGACCGGCACGGCTGGACAGCCTTGATGCTTGTTTCTTGTATTGTAAGGGTATGGTGTTGTGGAATGGCTCAAACGCAACGCCGACCGTCACTTGAATGCGTCTGGCACTCTCCCATCATGCAAGCATGTCGGACGGTTTTGGAACACATCACCTCCGTAATTGAGACGAGTGCATATGTAGTTAGCTACTAACTCTGCACTTCAAACAAGAAGGTCATTTTATAATAATAATAAATAATAAAGAGAGAATTTAGGGAGAAATAAATTGTTCTTTTATGCCCAACTATTGTACAGAAACCGGACCCCACATACTGAGGTACAAACTGCACCGTAGATTACCTGTCCCGTTTCAGCCCTAATGCCTATACAATAACATAGGGAATTGGAGGACGTGTACATGAAAGTATGAACAACTTTGATCTTCTGATCTATCAGTCCATCCTGCAGAGGTGGCGGGGGAGAGCTACACAATTTCGCGTGAGGCACATCTCATGTGCACGTGCGCAAAACTAGTTTTAGAACTAGTGTGTACAAAAAGCCAACCTGAAGCGAAAATACGGATACTGACAGATGTCTACATCAAAATCAGAGTACAGGCGACCTTCGCTAGAAGCTTCTGGATTTCCAACCACACAGCTGCCAAGAGCATGATATGACCCTCTATCGTTATCAACTTATCAGTTATCTACTGTATCCATCTCCGTCCATAATTAAACTACCATGCCCAGGTCGTGGCAACCCTAACCCTAACCCCCCCATTTGAAATGCTATTGACAAAGGGATATATCTCTTTATTTATCGGTACTGTACAAACTGAACTTGAAGTGTGTTCAAGAGTCAAATTTCATGTTGAGTGCGATAAATTTGGACATGTTGATTCCTGACAGTTCACTGCGCTCCACCCAGGGGGTCCCGCCCCACTATTTGAGAATACACGCATCCGGCACATGTCATCCCGAGAGGGAAGTAATGGCCGAGGTCAGAATCACAGGGGCCCAATACTAGTGGTCCCCATGTTCCGTTGCTGGACTGTGATGTAAGTGGAGTTTTAGTGCAAGTCGGAACTTTTACTTTTTACGAGCTCTAAATGGACCGAATACCTAAATGAAGTAAAGGTACATTCGTACATCTGATGTATCACTATACCAGATGTGTTATAATTAGGGCTGTCAGTCGATTAAAATACTTAATCACGATTAATCACATTTTGTTCTAATCTAACGCATAATTAATCGCAGCTACAAACACATTTTTATCCATAACAAGTCAAGATGTAAATCTACAAGGATAACGACGGGGTGGTTGAAAAGTAACTCCCTATTTTCAAGTACTTAATGTAGTATTTCTCTCAATGTTTTTGTTTATGTTACACGACGTATGGGCCAGTCTACTCTACCAAACCGACGACTTTGGAGGAACTTGAAGGCCGAATACGAGAAGTTATGTCTTCTACCCCACGAGTGTTCCTTGTGAAATCAGTGAATGGGGTGCCTAGCAGCCATTTCAAATAGAAGTCCATGCAATACACTTTACACTTACATTTCTTGTAAGAACTATAGTTCAAAAATAAATTACAATCAACAAAATAGGGAGTTACTTTTCAATCAACCTCTACATCAAATTTTATGTAAAGGGATATCAATTTTGGAAATATGTGTCATTATTGTGCTCAAAAAACAACATACGGTTAGAAATCCCCCAGTTTTTGCATGTTAATGCAAATTGCATTAATACAAGTGCCGTTTTGTCCCAGTTTGTTTGACGGTCCTTGAACGCACCTTCTAACTTTGTTCCAGGCTGCACAGATAGACTACAATACTGTATTTTTTTACCTTTTTCTCACCTTTTATTTGCTCGCAAATGCTGATACTATGTGGGAATGCATGAATGCAGTATCGTGCATATTTGTACGGTGCAGAAACACAAACCCCAGGCTCATACAGGTTGGTGGATGGTGGCTCTGTATTCATTGTGTGCTTTTAATTTGAAGTTTCTCTTATAGTACAGTATAGTACATAATAAGTAAGATGAATTTGCTATAATGTACGTATGTTTTACTGGTGTGTTCAAAATCTTTCCCAGTGGCTAGCTAGTGCGCTACTAATGCTAGTTGCATCCATTCTCGTGATCAGTTTTTGTCACATTGACACAAACCCCCCAAATAGCCGTCCTCGGCTGTGCCTGCCAACAAATAGAAGCTCCTAACCAAATCTTCACTGTTCAAAGCAAAAAGTCAGCCGAGAATTGGCTGCCATTTAAAAAAAATTGGTTGGGACGCCCGTATGCCAAGATACTGCTTAATGAGTGACAATAAAAAAAAATACCGGCAGTGCTCCAGTAACCTCTCACTTCCCTCTGGCAGGCGACGTACTTGGTGACAACTCAAATCACAACAACACAAAACACAAATACCTTTGCGATAGCCTGGCCAGGGCAATTTCCCAATCAAAATACCCTTTTCTGCTCAATATTCGGTCCCGCTTGTAGCTCCACAAACACCCCTGTTTCCTGAAACTGCAGTGTGGGCTGAGGGTCAAACAGCAAAAAAATGCTGCTTTTGCTTGTTATAATGCTTGCATGTCAACTGTGGTTGATTTATCAGGCTTCTGATTGACGCAAATGTGAGTTTTGGAAAAAAAGCTAAAAAAAAATATCAATTTCCACTGCCACCAGGTGGCAAGCTGAATCAGCTTAAGTCCTCGGTCTCTTTCCATTCATCTTTCCTGCAACCCAAGTGAGAGAACCGCTCCTGGGTGTCTTAGCTGGCCACGATCCCTCCACGCGAGCCCTGCTGTTGCCCAATCTGCTCAGGAACCAACCGACCAAGCCGGCGTTCGCTCACACTGGGACCAAATGTAGGCTGACGTGAAGATGAGATGGTAAATAGAGTAGGCTCGGGTGGTGAAGCTGGTATATCTTTCTCAGCGGGCTGCTACACGGACGAGACTGCGAAGTTGATGAACAAAACAAGACTTTCTCAGTTATTTGAAATAGATATACTTAAATGAATTGCTAACCAATTGTCACCGTGCCATAAAAATTCAGTCACATGTTGTTGAGGTGCGTAATTACATCACGTTTCCCCAAAACACAAGACAAACTTTTGTTCAACAGCTAGCCTCATGCAAGCGCACGAGTAGACCCCTCACCTCGCAAAGTACTGTGGAAACGAGTCTTAAAGAAAGCAGAGTACAGATTTACTTACCTATGAAAATTGCTTCCAACCTATTGAACTGTTAGAGTACACCAAAAGAAACCACTTGGAAAATTGACTTGAATTAGAGATTGCATAAAGTCAATTATACTGGTTGAATATTTTTTCAATTTCTGCCGATTTGTGCTTCGAATTTTGCAGCTTCACTCTATCACGTTTTTTTAATAAATATATAAAATATATATTATATTAATAATAATAAATATATCATGATATGTAGTATTCTACATGGGTCAGTATGTGTCCGTAATGTTTAGGGCTGCAACTAACAATTATTTTCATAATCGATGACTCTGTCGATTATTCTTTGATTTACGATTAATCTGATTTTTTAAAAGACATTTTTAATGTTCTCTTCTTAGCAGTAATCCCTTTAAGGAATGCATGTATGGACGTTTTCCCTCCAAAAATCATAGCAAAGAGGAAGACCTCAGTCACCGAAATTGAAGTAGCAAAGTATAAACCCTCAGCTGACAAACGTCACAAACACTTTCCTGCAGTTTCCCTGTTGTATTAGTAGGTTTTGTGTGTACGCATGGTAAGAGATCATGGAGAGAGTGCAAAACTTTACACATCCCTGCAGTGGTTTGCTTTGCAAGATATCAAAAAGAGGCAAAAATGTTGATAGGTCTTTTTCAAAGTCAAAGCTGATGTGTGTGAAGTATCTTGTTTTGCCTGAAACACAAAAGATAATACTGTATGTCTGCTTTCACGGATCACTAAGGAAATTCAAAAGTAGTTACATTAGAGTGGCTAAAATGTAGATATTTATAGTATATTTTTAAATGAACAGATTCATCGATTACCAAAATAGTTGTTGATTATTTGGATAATCAATTATTAATCGATTTATTGATTAATCGTTGCAGCTCTAGTGATGTTACATTGATGAGACAATATCCACCACAGGAAGTACTGTACAGAAACTAGAAGTACACAAATGACAAGGAAGTCAGTGCCAGTGCTAATGTGTCAATGTATAATATGTCTTAATTATGTCTTATGTGTCTTATTTTCTCTTATTATGCCTGCTATATTGGGTAATGCGGGTGTAAATGTGACTAAAGGTGTTCATTTAAAACAAATTCAGAAGGATATGAACTGCTTTTCTATACCCCAACTATAAAAATATTACATTTACAAGGAAGGAATCCTACGTTGCGGAAATTCACTTATCGCAGTCGGGCCCGAAACCAAGTTATAAACAATAAAAAAGAAATGCAATATTATCAAGTACATTTTACTTAATTTTTGTACTGTTATAGGGTGAATTCGCTTGAATTTACTAAGTAACTCATGTTCAAATTTGTGGCATGTGTCTCATTTTTATTGCGCAGCAGGACATAAATAAATAAAATTAAACAAAAATAACAGCAAAAAATGGGAGAATACACCAACAATGCATAATGGAAAGAGAAAAAGCTGAAATGTTGATACTAAAAGCGAATAATAGCACATAGTGTGTTTAAATACACCTTTTTAACCAAATTCAAGATAATAAGCCGTTACTTTTCTACATTGCGGCTTCAAAAATGATGTGGCTAATTAATGGCCGAAAAAACTACGGTTCCCATGATGCTTTGAGTGCATACTCAAAATGTAGTGAAATGGCCGACGGTATCACGTTTTGAAGTCTGACCCAGCAATTGTGTCTTGATCTGACAAATATTTAGTAAGTTTGATCAAGTGCAAGATTGCTACGGTTTCTGCCGAATTCTGCTTGGACGTCGGCAGCTGTTATTAAAAATTATTATTATTATATTAATTATATTAATTATATTAATATATTAATATATTAATATATTATTATTATTATTATATTAATATATTATTATTATTATTATATAATATATATATAAGTCTCACGTCTCTTTGGAGAGTGATATTACTAAGAGCACCCCACCTAGGTAGGATTGCAAGGTTTATAGTGTGTCTTTCTTTGTAGATTTTACACATGTACAGTAATTCCGGCGTTGGTGCAGTTAATTTGTTCCCCCCTGTAAGATTCCTTGTTGTAAATGTAACATTGTTGTAATTAGAGCATAGAAAACTTGTTTACAACCTTCTAAAACGCTTTTTAACATTATTAGATCCCTTTACACATGAAATAAAACTATCATAACCATGGTACTCGTATGTTAGCATTGGGAAAGTTGCATTGTCACTGAGTACTTCCTGCTTCTGGATTATTGCACTTGTTGTGAGCTCATTCAAACCTGCAATAAAATACTGTTACCGCGGCAATCATGTCTGGTGCTTGTGTGTCTCATAGAACATTACTGTAACATTACCGACACCTAGTGACCAGTGTAGAAGACTACGCGTCACACACATCCCCCCAGCTTACGGCTTGTCTCGTATGATACCTTTACTACACGTTAATATGGGAATGCTTATATACATTAAAATTATACACACAAGCACCAACCTGTGAAAATACTGCAACTTGTTTGATGATGATGATGCTACGTAGATACACGTGCCCAGGACTTTGTTCCTGAATACTTCAAAACAGTACGTCTTCTGATTTGTCTTTGTTCATGTAGCCATTTTCTACGCTGAAAATGCTTAAATTAGGCAAAAATATGATTTTTATAATAACAATAGGACGTATTCAACCATGAAACTGATGATTTTTGTTAGATTAACTCCCTCGCCACTTCGGGGTTCAAATTTTGCGGCATCTCTCTAGCACCGTTCCTGGTGAATCTGGGCTATTATTAGTAGAACATAATTTTGAAGCAAATGCTGCATATTTTTGCCTCAATGAAGCATCGTCGGGCCGCACGGTGGGTGAGTGGTTAGCACATTGGCCACACAGTCAGGAGATCTGGAAGACCTGGGTTCAAATCTCCGTTGGGCATCTCTGTGTGGAGTTTGCATGTTCTCCCTGTGCGTGGGTTTTCCCCGGGTAGTCCGGTTTCCTCCCACATTCCAAAAACATGCATGTTAGCTTCATTGGTGACTCTAAATTGTCCATAGGTATGAATGTGAGTGTGAATGTTTGTTTGTTTATATGTGCCCTGCGATTGACTGGCGACCAGTCCAGGGTGCACCCCGCCTCTCGCCCAAAGCTGGGATGCTGGGATAGGCTCCAGCATCTCCGCGACCCTAATGAGGATAAGCGGTATAGAAAATGAATGAATGAAGCATCGTCAAGCATAAAAATGGCCACTGAGCTAAAATCCAATCAACATTGTGACTGCCGTGTTGGTCACCAGGTGTTGGTAATTGTTTGGTGAGACAAGCACCAGACTTGCAGCTTTTATTGCGGGTTTAAAGGATCAGGCACAGTAACACAAATAATGACATAATAATCCTAATAATAATATGAACAACACAGGCTCCTGTCGTGTTGTGGCGTAAACAAACTAAAACTCATCTTTGGACAACACACTCTAGCGTGAGACTTATTTAGGTCTTAACTGGCGTATTGTCTCTGATGAAAAAGGGATCCTACTTTGCGGGAATTCACTCATCACGCTCGGGTCTGGAACCCGTTGACCGCACCTATCCGGGGATTACTGTATTTTGAAAATCCATGATAGAGCGAAGCAGTGGAATTCGAAGGGCGAAGTAGCGAGGCACTAGTTTGTGGAATCACAGGAGTGCCAAAAACATGCTGGGAATCTATAATACGAAAATATACATTATTTTTCCATTTTGTCTCTGCTTTTTCTGTTTTGTCTTTGTCTTATTGCATTTACCGAATGGTTAGCCACTTCTCTCAGCAGCTTTGATATGGACTCCATCGTGTAGGACATTCGCGCAACGTAGGTATGTATGTATGATAGTGACGCTACTTCCTGTGCACTAAGAGCTGCATTTAAACGTAGCTACTACATAATCACTGCAAGCAGGAAGCGTGTGATCGGGTATGGACTAGCCACCCTCACAATACAATGACCACACTGTAATGGGTCATTGTAAATGCAATGAGAAGAGCCATCCATCCATCCATTTTCTTTTGCTTATCCGAGGTCTAAGCTGAGAAGCCCAGACTTCCCTATCCCCGGCCACTTCTTCCGGCTCTTCCTGGCGGATGCCGAGGCGTTCCCAGGCCAGCTGAGAGACATAGTCTCTCCAACGAGTCCTGGGTCTTGCCCAAGGCCTCCTACATGCCCTGAACACCTCCCGAGGGAGTCCGGGAGGTATCCTAACCAGATGCTCGAGCCACTTCATCTGGCTCCTCTCAATGCGGAGAAGCAGCGGTTCTCTTCCGGATGACAGTGCTTCTCACCCTATATCTGAGGGAGAGCCCAGCCACCCTGCGGAGAAAACTCATTTTGGCCGCTTGTACCCGCGATCTTGTCCTTTCGGTCACTACCCAAAGCTCATGACCAGAGGTGAGGGTAGGAACGTAGATCGACGCAATGAGAAGACAAAGCAGAAAAATCAATGACAAAATAGAAAACAAATACGACCACATTTGTATGTTTTGGTATTATTCATTCTGTTTATGTATTTCCTTTGCTTTTTGGCCCGTACCATTTTCATATACTTACTCAACCGACAATGACGGGTCATTGTCACGTGGAAACCTGAAAACCAAGGATGGTTGGTTGCCGTCCTTTTTCCATACCCCTTTTCCTCATCAGGATGGTTTAGGAGGATACCCTTGCCTTTTAATACCTTTTAATAATAATATGATAATAATAATACCTTTTTCAAAGTATTTATACAGAGTTCTGGGCCAAAGATACCGTATAACCTCAGGACAATTCCGGGGTGCGTTGACCTCCAGGCTGTGGCGGCTGCCTCCTTTCCCTTCCTTTTCAAGAAAGTAATTTTTGACCCTGTCGTACAAACTAGGCGTCTTTTTCGCTGATCGTTGGGGAAAGAAACCGCAGAGTGACAGAAGCGAGTCGCCAAACACAATGCTAGTCGTTTTTAACAAAAGCAAAGTCTCTGGGGATCGGTATAGTCTCCGAATCAGAACAACGGAATGAAAACTCGCAAAATATTCGGAGGTTTATACTTCAAGATCTCCGATTTGCTCATTTCATGCAGAAGCGCTGCGTCCATGACAGCCCACTACCCCATAGACGGGTGGGACAAAACCCAGCATTTATCCAATGACCGTCCAGTTTCGAACAGCGGAACAACCCACTGTATGTGACATTTCAGGGGAAGCTGAACTTCCCTTGCAGTCTTAGCGCAATCGCCACGGGACCCAAAACATAGGTCATTACTAATAAAATGATCAATGAATTATAAAAGGTGGGCAATGTTTTTTTTTTTTCATGGAACCAAGAATTCCTCTATGACGTGGAAAAAGGAACCATAAAATTGCCTTAATTTAGACAACTTACTCATATCTTTTGAAGAGAAGATCTGGAGGAAATTTTCAGGAATTGGCAGAATTGTGATACGAAAGAACTGATTCAATAGAGACATTTATCAGCATACCCATCGATTGGGGCGTCCCGATCGCCAACACCAACTGAAAAGGAAAGATATTCAATTCAACTTTTCCAACGGAAGACCAGCGTTTGGTCATGTGGGCGCGATGCAACGATATCAGACCGGGGTCATGAGTCCTGACAATCATGCATGTTGCTGCAGCCATTCATGTCCGTGCTCATAAACTGTACTGTCCTCTGATGTAAGTCTGCAGAATGTAATTAACACACCTTTTCTCCCCATTTCCTTCCTAACTTTCCCACTTTCTTCCCTCCGTCTTTTCCACTCCATCATGACAAACTCACCCTTTGATTTGGCTCACCCTTTCCTTTCTTGTTGCACTTTTTCCATCACTTCTCCCGATTCTCACTGCAACCTGGACTGCATGCCACAAGGAGGACAAAGTGGTTAGCATCTTTTTTTGTTGTTGTGTGCTCCGTGTGATGTGACTGTGGCGTTGACACCACCGACTGCATTAATCCGGACGGAGCTATCACGTCACTTGGGGTTCTACTTGGTTTTTTTCTGTGTTGGGAACAAACAAGTGAGGAACAGAGTCAGGGAAATTAGAAGACTCTGCTACGCTGATGGTTTATACAGTTGGTGCACCAATAACCCATGACTAATACTGCCTTCATTGTCTGTCTCCTCCCACTTCAAAGTGTATCATAGTGAAGGACAGGGTAAGGTTTTTCATTGGTGATGAATTTGCTGCATGGGTCACTACAATCGTCCCGCCCCCCTGCCTTTGGATCTGTATTCATTCACAGACGTGGGACTAAAAAGCCAGTCCAGTAGTCCAATAGAACAGTGGTTCTCAACCCACCACCACCCCTTAATCACATTTTCATGACATTTCTCCTTAGAAGTGGGCATAAAATACAAAATCATTTCCCGGCCACATTCATTGTAAACGAAATGCATTTAAACATATACGCTGCCACAATGCTAATTTACACGGGACGTCCCATATACGCACTAGCGATTCCCATTAGCGATTTAACATGACCTCTAAATATGACAATTAAATAGATAACTAAGATAGACATCAGCCCATCTGTTCTATTGATCATCTTACATTAGCATTCATTAATTCTTGGTTTATCACGAGTGATTGCTTTTCTGCAAAGCGGGATTCCTTGTTTAGAAATGGACTTTTACCCGGGCCCCAGGTATTCAAAAATAACCATTGGGGCGGGTCTTTTTTTGAAACCATTTTTGACACAAACCAGAATTTAATTTGATGCACGTTTTGGAGTACTACAAATACATGGGAAATAAATTGTTCAAAAAATATTTTTTGGTTCAAAATAATAAAATGAATAGAATAAGATAATACAAATAAATATCTTTATCAAATAGAAATGTGTCCTGCTCAACTTAAAAGAGGAAAAATAGAGTGTTCGGGTTGCAGGGGTCAATATTAAAGCGTTCTACTATTTGTCTTTTATGACTGGCAACATTTCAATTGTACACTAATTTATTTCAAAGTACCAGATTTGGCCGCCAAAAGACCAGGTTGCCCAAACTCCCGCCCTCGACCGCTGCCCAAATCACACAGCATCGAACCTGTGGGGGGTGATCCCTTCTGGCTGTGCCCTCCCGGTGAAAGCCTGACCACCAGGTGCTCGCCTGCGAGCACCTCCCCCAGGCCTGGCTCTATGGTGAGGCCCCGGTATCCCATGTCTGCAAGGTGCGGATCCGAGGCCATGGTTCTCAGTCAGAAATTGTTGGGAGTGAGGTCTTGCCTCAGGTGGAGGAGTTCAAGTATCTCAGGGTCTCGTTCACGAGTGAGGGACGGTTGGAGCGTGAGGTTGACAGACGGATCGGTGCAGCATCTGCAGTAATGCGGTCGCTGTACCGGACCACCGTGGTGAAAAGAGAGCTGAGCCGGAAGGCAGAGCTCTCCGTTTACCGATCGATCTACGTTCCCACCCTCACCTATGGTCATGTGTTATGGATCATGACCGAAAGAACGAGATCGTGGATACAAGCAGAAATGAGTTTCCTTCGTAGGGTGGCTGGACTCAACCCAAGAGATAGGGTGAGGGGATAGGGTGAGGAGCTCGACCTCCTGGGAGGAGCTGAGAGTAGAGCCGCTGCTCCTTCACATCAAGAGGAGCCAGTTGAGGTGGCTCAGGCACTGGGAGCCTCCCTGGTGAGGTGTTCCGGGCAATCCCAGCCGGGGAAGGTCCCGGGGAAGACCTAGGACACGCTGGAGGGACTATGTCTCACAGCTGGCCTGGGAACGCCCTGGTGTCCTGATAAAATTTGCTTGTATATGCATATTTTTTTACTAATAATAGGTTGTATTCAACCAAAAAAAACGGTCATTCTTTGTAAATGTATATATATTTTTTTAAAAGCGTGGAATTTCAAGCTCAAAGTGACAAAGGAATCCTGAATATAATAAGCACAAAATACAAAAGGCAAACATTCTCCAAGGCTCAAAAAGAGAAAGGATGGCACATTCGACACAATCAAACATTGTTTAGGTTTTCAAATAGCCGTCTTTAATACAGGAGTGTTAATAGACGGCATAAAAAACCCCGTTCATTAACGCGACCCATTTGAGAACCACTGTCACAGAACTTTATGGACAAAATAGCTGGCTGGTGTTTCTGCATCGGCGATCGAATTCTGAGAATGAATGCAGACCCTGAAAATCAACACTCGGCAAGCATGAGCAATGATAGAGGATCTCTTTGGGGAAATGACTGTTTTGACAAATCTTGACCCCTTTCTCCCGGCATGGCTGTGCCAGGGTGGGGCTGTAAAGGTTGGCGTCAATTTGGAAAAATGTTGGGATGGGAGAATGCCATTTTAGCGGGCTTTCAGATTGCAACAAACCTAAAGATGTTATACAAATATGTAATACACATCCATGCCTGTGCATGCTTCCCCTGCTTGTTTGGAGACTTTGCACTGTGAAGACAAGGTTGTATGATTTTTTTAATAAGTAATACACGTACTGTCTAATGTCCTTTAGGAGTGCTGGTTAGCTACATAAAAAAATAAAAAAACAATAAGCAGTCATCATCAGTTTACAACAATGACATCCTGTGGTCCAAAAGGCACACTCAGATGCACATACACACACACACACACACAAAATTAAATCCAAACAAATTACCACACCAGTTAATAATTTCCATAGGCCATTTTGGCGTCCTTCCTGACCTGTTCTCTTCTTGTCTTGTACACTCTGATTGGGGTACGATTCACTCCACTGTTAAATGTGAAGTATCATTAAAGCAAATTAAAACCAGACATAACTGAGATTAAATGAGATTCACCGGTGTGAAAATTGTTATTAAACCGTTTCTAAAGCTGTGGGACTTTAGCAAACCACAGTGAGAGCCTTGATCCACAAATGGAGAAAACATGGAACAGTGGTGAACCTTCCTAGGAGTGGCCGGCTAATCAAAATGACCCCAAGAGCGTAGCAGGGACTCATCCAAGAGGTCACAAAAGACCCCACAACATCCAAAGAACTGCAGGCCTCACTTGCCCCAGTTATGGTCAGTGACTGGGGTTCATGAGTCCCCCATAAAAAAACACTGGGAAAGAACAGCCTGCATGGCAAAGTTCCAAGACCAATGCTACAGCTGAACAAAAAGAACACCAACGCTCGTCTCAATTTTGCCAGAAAACATCTTGATGATCCCCAAGACCTTTGCATTAAATACTCTTTCTGAAGTTTTTGGAGTGTGTGTCCCATTACATCTGGCGTAAAAGCAACGCCGCATTTCAGAAAAAGAACATCATAGCCAAAGTAAAATTTGGTGATGGTAGTGTGATGGTCGGGGGTTGTTTTGCTGCCTCAGGACCTGGAAAACTTGCTGTGATAAATGGAAGCCTGATATCTGCTGTCCAGCAAAAAGACCCGAAGGAGAATGTCCGGCCATCTGTTGGTGACCTCAAGCTGAAACCAACTTGGGGACGATGATTCAAAACACACCAGCAAGTCCACCTCTGAATGGCTGAAGACTTTGGAGTCTGACCTGAATCCTATTGAGATGCTGTGGCAGGACCTTCAAAAAGCGCTTTATGCTGGCAAAGCCTCCGTTGTGACTGAATGGCAACAATTCTGCAAAATATCTGTAAGAGACTCACCGCAAGTGATCAAAAACGCTTGATTGCAGTTGTTGCTGCTAAGTGTGACCCAAACACTTATTAGGTTTAGGCTAACACAACTTTTTCTCACCTTCACATTTGTTTAATGACCTGAAACATTTAAAAACACGCACAAAATTACAAATCAGCAAGGGGAGTGCACTTTTTCACACCACTGCACGTACCATAATAACTGTACAGTATAGTAACGGAGACATCATATTTCCTTGGATATTAATGATTCTATAAACACTACCGAATCTGCTTTTGTGGGTCTGAGTGTGTTAGGAACCCTGAGCCTGACTTTTCTCCGTAGAGAGGCAGTCCTCTGTAGAGAAGACAGACTGTCAGCGGTTTGTTCACTTTCTGGAAGCCATCTGGAGCTGATATAAACACAAACAAACACTGACTATGAACAAGCGACAGCAGCATTAACTGCAGGGTAAGCTTGTCAGAGAACGCTTTCAAAAATGCATCGCTCCTCTTCAAGGTACAGACATTCATTTAGAAAAGGTGTAAAAACAACATACCTCCATCTGAAATGCCAGGTTGTGAGTCAGCTGGAGCCTATCCAAGCTGCCTTTGGGCAGGAGGTGGGCTACACCCTGGACTGGTCGCAAGTCAATCACAGGAAACATACTGTATATACCAGGGGTCGGCAACTTTTACTATCAAAAGCGGCAAAAATTGACAGGAGCCGCAAAACATAACAGCGTTGGTAACGGATGGGGTTGTGGTCGCATGTACGTACTGTATGTGCCCGTGAAACACACAAACCAGTCCCGTCCCTTTTAGGAAAGTACTTCTCAGTACTCATTATGTGGATAAGTGAGGAGCTGCTTGGTGATGTCAAGGGAGTTGGGAGCGCAGTCAGCAAGAAAAGCATTAGAGAGACAGTTGACTGTCATGGATGGAGATCACGCAGTGCCCTAGATGGTCTTGCTCAAGGGGACGCACGTACAGACCCGTCTGAGTGTTTGACATGAAAACACGTGAGAGCACGATGTGCTCACATGACACCAAACATTTTCGCATCAGTTGGACTGGACGAGTTGTAGGCACAGAAATGCTGACTGTGAGTCCAACAACAGCATCCTTATTGTCAAACATGGAGGTGGAAACATTCTGCTTTGGGGTTTGTTCTCTCGGAGATACGTGCAACCCTGGTGACGCCGACGAGAACGTGTGACCTCTGTGCTTGCCAACAGGGGTTATACCAAATTATCCTCTAAATTAAAAATCAATTTAACAGGTAGGTAACAAATATCAATACGAGTGCAGAATACTAAACAACTATCTTAAATGATTCCCATCATGCATTGCTTTGCTTTGCTCGGAAGCATGCCCGGCCACCACACACTGTTGACGACCTCTTCATTCAGCTGCAAAGACGGCCTGTGTCCACAAGAGGGAGCCTGCTTCCCCGTGAGGCTAAGCAATGCACGATGGGAAGCAGTTAATCTAGTTGTTGTTTATTATTCTATAAGAGTATTGGTACGTGGCTTGGTTATTTGGTACTTACCTGTTGTATATAAAGTTGCTGATGATTTTAGCGTTCTTTGTTTGATGACACCGTGAGTCAAACTCTTATATTGAGTAATAAACTCCTGATTTCCGATCAGAGTTTCCTGGTAGCTTGTGATTGGCTCCTGCTAAAGAAAGAGCCACCGCTTTGTCCCTGCTGTGCAAGCGGAACTGTAGTCAAACAATTAGTAGTAGTTCCTAAGTGTACAAGATGTCACTATTTTTTTTAATGTGCAATTACCATGCATGCTTAGTTAAATATGGACAAAATGCGATTAATCGCAATTAAATATTTTAATCATTTGACAGCCCTAGTTTTGACGCATGCTAATGATAAGAAACAAAAAACAAACCTAAACATAAAACAACCTTTTCACTATGGGTCACTCAACCCTTGAGACTCCCCATACATTTTTCTTGTTTAAGGAAAAACTGATGTTCACAGAAATCCCGCCTAGAATAATCCAGGTTCCTATCGGAGTTGCAAAGCTGTGCCAGCAACACATGCCTTTGGCATTTTGCGGCAGATGGATGGAGGAGCACAGCGGGGGCTGATATTAAACAGTATGAGTGACAGGTGTGTTCAACGCTGCCAAGTGATTCGGTTGAGAGGGAAGGCGTGGCAAAATGAACGATTGGAAAGGGACAGGAGCATTAAATGGATGGAAGAAACCATAATAAAAGGACGGGAAATGAGGGACGGTATAAATCACTGAGGACATGACAACTAAAGGGTGAAGTAAAGTCAGCTGGGATTAAAAGACTAGTTAATAAGAAATAAATAATGAAGTGTTGACGTTTGGGGCGGCGTGGTGGGCGAGGGGTCGGCATGTTAGTCTCACCACCGGGAGATCATGGGTTCGAATCTCCGTGAAGAGTTTACATGTTCTTCCCGCGTGTGTAGAATTTCTGTGGGTTCTTGGGCTTCCTCCCACATTCCAAAAACAACTGATCAGGGACTTTAAATTGTCCATGATACAGCTCTGACTGGAGCTGTCCTATCTAGTATTTGAGCAGGAACGGATGAAGCCTGCTCGGATGAGACGCAAAACATTCTGAACAGTCCAGCTGCAATGGATTCAGTACCCTGAGAAACACTACCGGACAGTCTGAACTGTGTAGAACTGTCCTATCTAGTCTTTTAGCATAGCATAAACCGATGAGCTGTTTGAAGTAGAGCTGTTTTATTTTTTTAACCAAGCAGACTTCATGAATTTTTGCTCAAATGCTAAATAGGAAAGATCTAGCCTGAGCTGTCCTATCTAGTTTTCGAGCATGAACAACTACAGGACATCTCTAGACAGCTCAGACTAGAACAGTCCAGTCTAGTCTCTCTAGTCCTATGAAGCCAACTTGGATGAGAAGTGAAACAGCTC
Source organism: Oostethus manadensis (assembly GCA_024372805.1). Classification (NCBI taxonomy): domain Eukaryota; kingdom Metazoa; phylum Chordata; class Actinopteri; order Syngnathiformes; family Syngnathidae; genus Oostethus; species Oostethus manadensis. The sequence goes on along the minus strand of QODF01000121.1, from coordinate 278,707 downwards.
TAGCCTGAGCTGTGTAGAGCTGTCCTATCTAGTCTTTTAACAGCATAAACCGTTGAGCTCTTTGAAGTAGACCTGTTTTATCTCTCATTCAAGCAGACTTCATCAATTCTTGCTCAAATACTAAATCAGATCTAGCCTGAGCTGTTCTATCTAGTTCTTGAGCATATACAGCTCTAGAGCAGCTCTAGACAGCATAGAGTAGAACTGTCCAGTCTAGTCTCTCTAGTCCTATGAAGCCAACTTGGATGAGTGGTGAAACAGCTCTAGTCTGAGCTGTGTAGAGCTATCCTATCTAGTCTTTTAACATAGCATAAACCGTTGAGCTGTTTGAAGTAGACCTGTTTTATCTCTCATTCAAGCAGACTTCATCAATTCTTGCTCAAATACTAAATAGGACAGATCTAGCCTGAGCTGTCCTATCTAGTCCTTGAGCATATACAGCTATAGGTCAGCTTTAGACAATGCAGACAAGAATTATCCACTCGAGTCTCTCATAAAAGGTCCATTTGCGATGGAGTCAATGCTGTGAGAATTATGGGTGTCACGAGGGCGAGAAAAGATTTTAACATTATTTAGAAAAAGTACAATGAAAAAATATTTAACAAAATATTGTCCACCCACCAAAACCAAGAGACTGTACGACTGACAAGAGGGCTCACTCCGTTCATTCCGTTGTTCTGTGGAACAATCTCGCACAGGTGCTGAAACCAATGCACAGAATGAACTCTCTTCCTGTCTGTCTATGGCCTGGGATTGGCTAGCTAGGGTGTAGTCCGCCTCTTGCCTGAAGTTGGGGTTTACTTCAGCTCACCTGTGACTCTTTTGACTTTTGAGCACAATTGAGTAACAATGGAATGTCCAGCAGTTTAAAAATACAAGACATCTCCGAAATAGAAAACAAAAATATTATTTTTGTGAAGTACTTATTCTTAGGAGAATAATGACTGGTGATGCTAGAGTGGGCCAAAGCATCAGATGAGAAAAAATTTATTAATTTTACGAGAAAAAAGTTGTAATATTTCAAAATTAAACGTCATAATTTTAAAAAGTTCCAATTTTTCAAGATTAATATATGGAATTATACGAGAAAAATGTGGTAATTTTATTGAAAATTGTAATTTTACAAGAAAAAATGTTGTATTACAGTATTATCAGATTAAAAGTCGCAATTTTATGTGAAAAAGGTCTGAATTTTATGAGAAAAAAAAACTTAATTTTACAAGAAAACAATTGTAAAATTACAAAATGAAAAGTCTTCATTTTAGCATTACCGAGTTGTAATGTTTCCAGATTGTTAGAATTTTCCAAGAAAAAAAAGTTGTAATTTTACATGAAAAAATGTTTTAATTTTACGAGAAAAAAGCCCCTCCGTGAATCACCACCTTACCGCGGTGGAGGGGTTTGAGTGCCCGAGTGATCCTAGGAGCTATGTTGTCGGGGGCTTTATGCCCCTGGTAGGGTCTCCCAAGGCAAACAGNGAAGCATGCCCGGCCACCACACACTGTTGACGACCTCTTCATTCAGCTGCAAAGACGGCCTGTGTCCACAAGAGGGAGCCTGCTTCCCCGTGAGGCAAAGCAATGCACGATGGGAAGCAGTTAATCTAGTTGTTGTTTATTATTCTATAAGAGTATTGGTACGTGGCTTGGATATTTGGTACTTACCTGTTGTATATAAAGTTGCTGATGATTTTAGCGTTCTTTGTTTGATGACACCGTGAGTCAAACTCTTATATTGAGTAATAACCTCCTGATTTCCGATCAGAGTTTCCTGGTAGCTTGTGATTGGCTCCTGCTAAAGAAAGAGCTGCAGCTTTTGTCCCTGCTGTGCAAGCGGAACTGTAGTCAAACAATTAGTAGTAGTTCCTAAGTGTACAAGATGTCACTATTTTTTTTAATGTGCAATTACCATGCATGCTTAGTTAAATATGGACAAAATGCGATTAATCACAATTAAATATTTTAATCATTTGACAGCCCTAGTTTTGACGCATGCTAATGATAAGAAACAAAAAACAAACCTGAACATAAAACAACCTTTTCACCATGGGTCACTCAACCCTTGAGACTCCCCATACATTTTTCTTGTTTAAGGAAAAACTGATGTTCACAGAAATCCCGCCTAGATTAATCCAGGTTCCTATCGGAGTTGCAAAGCTGTGCCAGCAACACATGCCTTTGGCATTTTGCGGCAGATGGATGGAGGAGCACAGCGGGGGCTGATATTAAACAGTATGAGTGACAGGTGTGTTCAACGCTGCCAAGGGATTCGGTTGAGAGGGAAGGCGTGGCAAAATGAACGATTGGAAAGGGACAGGAGCATTAAATGGATGGAAGAAACCATAATAAAAGGACGGGAAATGAGGGACGGTATAAATCACTGAGGACATGACAACTAAAGGGTGAAGTGAAGTCAGCTGGGATTAAAAGACTAGTTAATAACAAATAAATAATGAAGTGTTGGCGTTTGGGGCGGCGTGGTGGGCGAGGGGTCGTCATGTTAGCCTCACCACCGGGAGATCAAGGGTTCGAATCTCCGTGAAGAGTTTACATGTTCTTCCCGCGTGTGTAGAATTTCTGTGGGTTCTTGGGCTTCCTCCCACATTCCAAAAACAACTGATCAGGGACTTTAAATTGTCCATGATACAGCTCTGACTGGAGCTGTCCTATCTAGTATTTGAGCAGGAACGGATGAAGCCTGCTCGGATGAGACGCAAAACATTCTGAACAGTCCAGCTGCAATGGATTCAGTACCCTGAGAAACACTACTGGACAGTCTGAACTGTGTAGAACTGTCCTATCTAGTCTTTTAGCATAGCATAAACCGATGAGCTGTTTAAAGTAGAGCTGTTTTATCTCTTAACCAAGCAGACTTCATGAATTTTTGCTCAAATGCTAAATAGGAAAGATCTAGCCTGAGCTGTCCTATCTAGTTTTCGAGCATGAACAACTACAGGAAATCTCTAGACAGCTCAGACTAGAACAGTCCAGTCTAGTCTCTCTAGTCCTATGAAGCCAACTTGGATGAGAAGTGAAACAGCTCTAGCCTGAGCTGTGAAGAGCTGTCCTATCTAGTCTTTTAACAGCATAAACCGTTGAGCTCTTTGAAATAGACCTGTTTTATCTCTCATTCAAGCAGACTTCATCAATTCTTGCTCAAATACTAAATCAGATCTAGCCTGAGCTGTTCTATCTAGTTCTTGAGCATATACAGCTCTAGAGCAGCTCTAGACAGCACAGAGTAGAACTGTCCAGTCTAGTCTCTCTAGTCCTATGAAGCCAACTTGGATGAGAAGTGAAACAGCTCTAGCCTGAGCTGTGTAGAGCTATCCTATCTAGTCTTTTAACATAGCATAAACCGTTGAGCTGTTTGAAGTAGACCTGTTTTATCTCTCATTCAAGTAGACTTCATCCATTCTTGCTCAAATACTAAATCAGATCTAGCCTGAGCTGTCCTATCTAGTCCTTGAGCATATACAGCTATAGGTCAGCTTTAGACAATGCAGACAAGAATTGTCCACTCTAGTCTCTGATGAAAGGTCCATTTGCGATGGAGTCAATGCTGTGAGAATTATGGGTGTCACGAGGGCGAGAAAAGATTTTAACATTATTTAGAAAAAGTACAATGAAAAAATATTTGACAAAATATTGTCCACCCACCAAAACCAAGAGACTGTACGAGTGACAAGAGGGCTCACTCCGTTCATTCCGTTGTTCTGTGGAACAATCTCGCACAGGTGCTGAAACCAATGCACAGAATGAACTCTCTTCCTGTCTGTCTATGGCCTGGGATTGGCTAGCTAGGGTGTAGTCCGCCTCTTGCCTGAAGTTGGGATTGACTTCAGCTCACCTGTGACTCTTTTGACTTTTGAGCACAATTGAGTAACAATGGAATGTCCAGCAGTTTAAAAATACTAGACATCTCCGAAATAGAAAACAAAAATATTATTTTTGTGAAGTACTTATTCTTAGGAAAATAATGACTGGTGATGCTAGAGTGGGCCAAAGCATCAGATGAGAAAAAATTTATTAATTTTACGAGAAAAAAAGTTGTAATATTTCAAAATTTCATAATTTTAAAAAGTTCTAATTTTTCTAGATTGATTGTCGGAATTATACGAGAAAAATGTGGTAATTTTATTGAAAGATGTAATTTTACAAGAAAAAATGTTGTATTACAGTATTATCAGATTAAAAGTCGCAATTTTACGTGAAAAAGGTCTGAATTTTATGAGAAAAAAAACTTAATTTTACAAGAAAACAATTGTAAAATTACAAAATGAAAAGTCTTAATTTTAGCATTACCAAGTTGTAATGTTTCCAGATTGTTAGAATTTTCCAAGAAAAAAAAGTTGTAATTTTACATGAAAAAATGTTTTAATTTTACGAGAAAAAAAATGTTAATATTATGAAATTAAAAGTCATATTTTTAGCATAAAAAGTCTTAATTTTACGAGAAAAAATTTATAATATTTTAAGATTAAGCTGTCGGAATTTTACAAGAAAAAAGTTGTAATATTGCAAAATTAAAAGTTGTAATTTTTTAAGAAATAAGTCCTAATTTTACGAGAAAAAAAGTCGTGCGTTTACGAGAAAAAAGTCGTAATTTTTCAAGAAAAATGTCAGAATATTATTAGATATAAAGTCATAATTTCACACGAAAAAATGTTTCAGTATTACAAGATTAACAGTCGTAATTTTACGAGAGAAAATGTCTTAATATTACGAGAAAAAAAGTCGTAATTTTTCGAGAAAAATGTCTGAATTTCATTAGAAAGAATTCGGAATATATTAGATACAAAGTGGTAATTTCACAAGAAAAAAATACTGTAGTACTACAAGATTAAAATTGAAATATTACGAGAAAAATTGGTAATTTTACGAGAAAAAAGTGGTAATTTTACGTGTCATTGTGTCATACGTGTCAGAGGGAAAATGAAGCGTAGTTGTTCAGGAAGAAAGGAAACTTTCCTGTTGCTACAGAACCGGTACAGTTTCTTTGGAACCGGACAGCGAAACAGAGCAGTCGGGCACAAAGCGTTTTGTATTGTTTATTCCATTGTCTTTGTCACAAACATTTTCACTTTGCAAAATGACTAAGCAAATGGGCTGAAATGGATTTCAAACAAGATACAATAATTGGAAAGAATCATTTGTGCATGTGCGATGGCTGGATCACCAAGGAACCAGGTCAACCTACCTATTTCCAAACATCTCATGGGACATTTTTTTGCAGGGATTACACTTATACAGTATAGTACATTCTATACACATGGAGAGATGTGCCTGAGAGGAAGCACGGATATACGGAATAGGGGGATATACGTTGGAAGGGAGAGCAGGAAGCTTGTATTGTCATCTGATGATGAGTTGGAGGAGACCAAAGGATTACTGGCAGCTGGTAATCTGCAACCTCTCAACTGACGTAAAGAGGTGGAGAGAGGCACGGAGAGGGACGATGGTGCGGGTCGTGTCGGCAGCTGATTTATTTCAGATTAGTCTGGACATGCGCCAGGTGGGATTCAGAATGGATGTGGGGTGCTAACCGCTACACTGACCACCACATGCACATCCCACGGTCGGTGGAGGGAGTTGCATATTTTGCACCAGTGGCTTGTTTTTAACGTATGGTCCCGCTGTGCAGTGGATTATTTTCCTGAGAAAGTGTTGGGATTGTAAACTGCGTGCTATGGGAGTGAGGAGATATCCCGTAAGAATGCTTCCGTGTGAGTATTTCACCGAGTCTTGGGGTCCGATTGAGAAGATGATGATTCAAATGTTGTCATTTTGTGAAAATCGGTCATCGCTTGTGTTGGAGTTTGATGCTAAATCAATCTGGATCATTTGTGCTTTTGAAGAAAATGACTTATTCTCTGAATATTATAATGAGTGACATTAAGAATTGTTTTTGAAATGACCACAGTGTAAGGATGTCCACTGAGACCATTTCAAATTTGCTGTGTTTTGGTTTTGTTTTCCAACACAAAAACATGCCAATGCCTAACACATTTGTGCTTTCACTTTTTGCAGGTAATGTGGGTTTGCAACCTGTGCCGTAAGCAGCAAGAGATTCTCACTAAATCAGGAGAATGGTTTTCAGAGTCAGGGGTGCGGCCTGGGAGCCCGGGCTCCGCCTTGAACGTCCCAGCCACGGCGGGTGAGGCCAGACGGGACAGGAAGCTTCTCCGCTCCAAGTCTCAAGCCCCGTCGTCCACAATAAACAGCAACACCACGCTGCCGCACAGGACGCAGGCGCCGGCTGGCGGAACGGCTGCCAATCAGGGTCCCGACGCCATGCCTGGTACCCGCTCCCAAAGTGAACCACCTAGAGAAAAGTAAGTCACTGGAATGTACATACGGCAGTCTCAAGAATGCATTTTCTTCAATCAAAAATGATACCTTAGATTTCCACACTTCCAGTCCGTGTGGAAGTGGTACGTTTTTGGCTTCTTACTTTGTCCTTGACTAGGTGCGACAAACGCTAGCCAGACTATGTAGGACAGCTGTAGTCAGAGGAGTGGGCACAAGTTAAGAGAAAAACGGTTTTGCTCTTGTGTGGTGTCAAATGACATTCGTTAAGATACAGTGGAGTTGGTAATCTGCCAGCCAAAGACAGTCGCTTGGGTGGTATCACTCTCTTTAGTGGGGTTGCACCAATTACAATTTTCAGGCCGATCACTGATTTTTAAAAAGCCTGACTTGCTTTGTGGAGCTTGAATAAGTAGCTAAGATATGTAGTTCGGCCGAATACTGATACCTCAGTATATTTCATTCTGATGTAACATCAGCCTTGGACTTGCCTGAAACCAAAGCGGCCGTGTCTCTGTTCATTTGTTAGAAGCTAAATGATTGAACCGTTTAGGAAGGGATAAAAGCACATGTAATGGATTCCAGCCAGTGCAGCCAGTGGTGATCCTAACTCCCTCTGCCTTAAGAGCTGTGCTGAACGCTGGGCTGACAGTCCGGGCTTTTGGCCGACTGATCAGCACTCTCGCCTTCCACTACGAAAGTCCTGTGTTTGAACCCCGGTGTCGGCAGTGTGAAGCAGGGCGGGTTACACACAGCATTGTAGGTGGGGCAAAGGTGGTGTCTCAGACCTCTCCCTCTGTTCAGTGATGGTTTCTCTACTTTGACTCTTTCAAACCTGAATTTGACACCGCAGAGTTGAACCGTTCTTGTCTCCCTTTTATATTGCTTGTTCTCAGTAGGGTCGCGGGTATGTTGGAGCCTATCCCAGCTGTCCTTGGGCGAAAGGCAGGGGATAAATAGTTTGGATCCTTCACCAACCCCTCAGATTAGGTCTGTCTTACTTAGTCAGACTAGTGTACATCCCGACTAGTCTTTGAGCATGAACGGATGAAGCCTAAGACAACCTGAACAGTCCAGATGTGTTCGAGTCGATGTTCTGTGAATAGAATGACCTGGATGAATGAGAATATTTACAGCGATGCGGTATGTTAAAAAATGATTTTACTTTTGCCCATTCTTGTCTTGTCTCTGGACAAAGTCCCAAGTCAATGTGCAAGCTACGTCTGTTTATGTTATGTTGAAAAGAGCCCATGTCAAATCCGAGAGATGCCGACTTTAATGGGTTCCACTGTGTATGGATTCATCCCCAGTAACTCCACTCCTCTGACGATATTGCACCATGTTGTTTCCAGCCCCCATCTCTCCATTGGGCTAAAAAGTTAATTTGCTTGGTGGTGTCAGTATAATCCTGCTGACAGACAGACAGGACGAGTGAAACCCTTGACCTTCTTGGCACGCTTATGGGTTAAAGCTTGTTTGTTGGTTCACTTTGCTATGTTTCTTAAATAGTCTAAACTTCTCATCCAGGAAAAGGCCGCTGTCTTACCATGAACAAAATGGTAAGGGTGGCTTTGGACGTGGTAGCTTTCGGAGGTCTACTGGAAAGTTGCCATCTCAGTCATCTTTGGATGAAAGGGTCGGTCTTAGTGAACCGAGGGAGAGACAGTTCGGCGACGGTCGGCGACTGGAGAAGATCCACTCTCAAGACTATGATGACGAAAAGGACGGCTTGGGTCGCTTGGAAAGGAATCGCAGACGACCAGAGGATGACGAACAGAGGGAGCGCCAGAGACGTGAAGAAGAGTTCCAGAATCGTTATCGTAGTGACCCGAACCTTGCTCGATACCCTGTGAAACCACAGAAAGAGGAACAGGAGATGCGCATGCACGCCAAGGTATCCAAGGTCCGCCACGAACGTAGACACAGTGATCTTGCAATCAACGAGGTGGGACTAGGCCCTGGCGAAGGAGGGGGCGGTGGAGCTCAGGTGCCTGAAAACCGTCTGACCCGGAGAGGAAACCGCAAAGCCCAGTCGGAAAACCACAGAGCGTACTCTGTGGAAAGGACCGCGGGGGAACCTGTGCGACCGGTGCCGCCAGATAACAAGGGCAGTTTGGAGCCAGGTACTATGAGAGAAAAAGGCGGGGACAACCTGCTGAGGAAGGACTCTCAGAGTTCGGAACAGTCGGAGTCGTTGTGTCCGCCCACTTCGCGATCGTACAAGAGTAAGCGTGGCATAAACAAGAGGCAGATGTCCATCAGCAGCTCAGAGGAGGAGGGCGGCTCGACGCCTGAGTACACCAGCTGTGAGGACGTGGACATGGAAAGTGTCAGCGAGAAAGGTCAGTCACATGGACGCGCCCCCTCCGGTACTTCTATCTAGTTTAATCTTTTAATGTTTGGTTTCACCCGCTTCCTGTGGTCCTTTGACAACATTTCTACAGTCATTTTCTTCCCAGCAGAACTTACACACGTAACCCTCCATTCTGTCTTGCTGAATCACCAAAACGCTCTTGTTTGTTTGTCATCATCACAAGGAGACACACTCCCCACCCCTTTTTGCATGCCATAACGTTATCACCTTCCAGCCTGGCGGGTTAAAGATGAATTCACCGTTATACGAATTAAAATTACGCATCCTGACTCCTGCACATATACCACTGGAGTGGATACTGAGCAAAAACCGTAAAATGTAAAATAAAATTGATGTGAAGTGATATGGCAGGAGGCGCCCGGGACAATAGTTTACAATCCACGCTGTGTCATTTACACCTGTTCTGATTTAAGGACAGCGCTCTTTTATTTTGTAGAGATCCTGTGATTTAGGCCATCAGATTTGTGGAATTGGGTCAGTGTTTCTGTCGCCGCGTAATGCTTGACAAACATCCAGCTGCAAAAGCTAAAAGTCTAACTAATACTTACGCACGATGCATGGTCAGTCCCGACTTTTTGCAACCTGTTTCGAGTATTCGTTCAAGTGATGTTTGGCTTTGGTAAGACAAACCGTACTGGGGAGGCAGCAGGGAGACATAGCGGTGCTGTACCAGCTCACCGCTCTCAGTCGGGTTAAGGTCCACATGTTTTAATCCAGATTACTATAACCCAAGGGTTGGTAATGGGTAGATGGTGTGGATTGGGACTATTAGCTCTTTTACCCAATCTTTATCCTAACATTTTCACACATGCAGAATGAACATTCTATGCAGCTTCCCTGAACACAGCTGATGCTTAGAGATTGGCGGCACTTACTCATTTGTTGAGAAAAGCCTCCGACATACTTCAGAACCTCAGTACTAATTGTTAGAATATTGTGCCGCTCACGAATCGGCGAGAAAGTGATAGCTCTTTATTTGGCAGGTGCCAAGCATTAACTCTCGGAAATCGCAGGACATCATTACCGTATGATTCACCGTGTCATAAAAGAAAGAACGCTAAAATCATCACACAGCAACTTAACAGGCAACAGGTAGGTAATATACAAGACGAGTACCAAAAGTACTATTATTGTAAACACACTAGAATTACGAGAATTGTAAACATCTAGCTTCACTGCATCCCATCACGCATTGCTTTGCTTTGCTGTGAAGCTGCAATGCATGATGGGACGCTGTGATGATCGTTTTTAGTTTTTTTTTCTAGACTAGTAGAATAGCTTTGCTGGGAAGCAGTTTACCGCTTTTCGGCAACGCAAAGCAACGCATGACGGGAAGCAGTAAAGATAGTTGCTGTTTACTATTCCACACTAGTATTGGTACTTGTCCTGTGTGTTTCTCACCCAACTGTTCCGTGTTAAGTTGCTGTGTAATGATTTTACCTTTCTTTCTTTGATGACACTTTGGTGAGCCAGACTTGATGTGCCACCCTGTCGCTAACTGTGACATTTTTGACAATATGTCTGTGTGAGGGGCTGCACGCCCAAAATTGGTGTTTGCATACACTATTATTGTGCTGAAAGGTGACCGGAGTGCACAGAACTCTGCAAAACAAGAACATTTTGATTTGAATAAAGCGGTCCCCTTTATTGGCTCCATTGTCTGCATATTCTTTCCAGTATAACTTAACGTAGAGCTATTGGAACATCAGACACTGACTCCAAGATCAGACTCAGGATCAGAATGTACATAAATGACATGACACAAAGCATGTACGTTAGTGTTTATGAATATGCAGTACCTTCTGAATATGAAGCTGATGATTTAAAGTGGCATCAGTCAGAGGAGCAGCCCGGACCAACCAAAAGCAGTCCATTCAGCAGCGCAATGTGTCCAGTCAGCATTTATCCTCTCACTCATTCTCGTGGGACTTTCAGATTAACAGCCCTATGGTCAGTCGCGTCTACTTGCAGTTTTGTCCATCACCTGCGTGAAAGACAGGACGTTTCAATTTGCTCACCACTGGATGTTAGAGTAATGTGTTACCTGCACAACACTGGGGGGGGGTTACGCTGACACAATAGGAGAAAATAAGACATAATATAGACTCACATATTGTTGTTGTCTCATTCATGTTACTGACAGTGACCGGTGTAGTCCACTACATATCATCACATCTTTGAATGCGTCTTCTGAATGCCTTATACTTGTAGTTTATTTCATTTACACAGTTTTACTATTGATTTTTTTTCTTAAATATGCATATTTTTTGGATAATAGTAACCATGAAACAACAAGGATTTATAAATGAGTACATTTGGGAAAACCTGAGTTAGAGTGCATCCCCAAAATTCAAAGTGTTGCTGTACTGACAAAATCAGTTCAATGTGAAAAAATATAACATGGTGATAAATGCTAGTAATCATGATGGTTATTATGGAGTTATGATGTATTAGAGAGAGACAAAAAATATACACTTCTGATCACATTTCTGGTTGAGAAACTGCTAGAATTTGCATTTTGCACTGCTTGTGGGAATAATCCCAGGACATCACTGCAAATAATAAATCATTCAACTCATTGTCAATGTGCAGGTGACTGGGACTGTCATCCACTGGACCCTGCAGTGTGGCATGTAAGTCTTTTTCTGTCGTCTCACGTGTGAGGTGATGACTAACTCGATTAGAGTCATGTCATTTAGTAGCAATGGTGTCACCCTCTCCCTTTTTTTTGCCCTACTTTCTCATTGTGTTGACTTCAACATCATCACAAATGTTGTAGCACCCAGTAACGTGGCAGCCTTCTAAAGAGGGGGATCACCTGATCGGACGCATCACGTTAAGCAAGAGATCAGCCATGTCGCGAGAAGCCGGGTCCCTACTTGGCCTAAAAGTAAGCAGCCCGAGATTGACTGTAACATACACTGGTGTGCAAAAGTGTTTGCACACCCCCTCCTGATTTCTTATTGTTTTTGCATGTTTGTCACTCAATCTTTTCTGATAATCAAACAACTGAACACAAAATGCATTTTTTTAAAAGCAACTTGTTATTATTAAGGGTGAAAAAAAATGCTAAGCTACGTGGCCACGAGTGAAAAAAAGATTTTACCCTTAAACTAAAAAGTGCTTGGGCCACTCTTAGCAGCAACAACTGCAATCAAGCGTTTGCCATAACTTGCAGTGAGTCTCTTACAGCGCTTTGCAGAATTGTTGCCATTCGGTCACATTGGAGGCTTTTCCAGCATGAAGCCTTTTTGAGGTCATGCCACAGCATCTCAATTGGATTCTGGTCAGGACTTTGACTAGGCCATTCCAAAGTCTTCTTTTTGTTTTTCTTCAGCCATTCAGAGGTGGACTTGCTGGTGTGTTTTGGATCATTGTCCTGCTGCACAACCCAAGTTGGGTTCAGCTTGAGGTCACCAACAGATGGCCGGACATTCTCCTTCAGGATTTTTGGCTAGACAGCAGAATTCATGCTTCCATTTATCACTGCAAGTCTTGCAGGTTCTGAAGCAGCAAAACATCCCCAGACCATCACACTACCACCACCGAATTTTACTCTTGCTATGATATTCTTTTGCTGAAAATGCCAGATGTAATGGGACACACACCTTCCAAAAAGTTCAACTTTTGCCTCATCAGGCCACAGAGTATTTTCCCAAATGTATTGGGAATCATCAAGATGTTTTCTGGCAACACTTAGATGAGCCTTAATGTTGTTTTTGTTCAGCAGCTATTTTGTCATTTTCTAAGAAATCCCTATTAACTTGAATTCATCTTTATTAAAGTTTATTACAAGCACGTTAATATACTGTAAAGTGTTACCGCGTTTTATTTCCGCATGAATTATTGCCACAACAGTAAAGTGCTTGTGTTTGGGATTATTGCGCCTGTTCAAACCTGTAATAAAAGGCTATTGTGGCTCACACAACATTACAGTAACATTACTGACACCTAGTGACCAGTGTGGAATACTACATATCATCACAATGCATCTTCTGTATGTCCTATATTTGCATTTTACTGAATTTTTATTCTTAGAAATTCTTATTTTAGGCAAAAAAATGGGTAAAATCAACTTAAATATGTGCATGATTTATTAATTCATGTATATTTGGAAAAACCATGACTGTATTAGGTAGATGACAACTTTCCGGTTAACAGAGAACGACATAAAATGTACGGCAAGTCTCTGTAAATAAAAACTTACGGAAATATGCAATATTTCACAATACTATATAACAACTGATTTTTTTAAAGACACACAGAACAATGAACCTTTTCATTCCACCAAACCCCTCATGTCTTTCCCTCTATTCTTCTGCTTTTTTCATATGTGCAGGTTATAGGTGGGAAGATGACGGAGACAGGAAGACTTGGGGCCTTTATCACCAAAGTCAAGAAAGGAAGCCTGGCAGATGTCGTGGGACATTTACGAGCAGGTCAGCAGGTTTACATATTCCAGGTCACTCAGTCAAATTATACCTGAGGCCTGAGATTGGGTTTACATGATGAACAAAAAAAAGTAAATGTATCAAATAATTGTTTTACCCTCACACCAAATGTGTGTTTAATATTTTCTAAACATAAAAAAATATATATAACTTAACCAAAGCTGTGAAATTATAAAAAATAATAATGCGATTAATCACAGTTTTTATATGAATTAATTATGAATAATTGTCAATTACCACTATGTATGAAATGTGTCCACTTTCACTTCATTTCATTTAAAGAATGATAAATGACATATGTATATATATATATATATATATTTTTTTTTTGGTGTGTGTGTGTGTGTGTGTGTGTATTTGTATGTATTAACAACTCCAAATGAACTGGAAAACTAAATCAAGCTAAAAGATACCAAACAAATGTGTTTGTCAAACAAACCGTTGATGATCAGATAGATAGATCTTTATTCATTTTAAAACACAGTTAATGTGTTAGCATGAGCAAAAATGTTAGCATGATAAACCTAGCGTGATAGCACCAGGTTCCTGCCAATGTTAGCACTAATAAAAAATGGCTAAAAATGGTACTATGCTAATTTTAGCATGCTAGTGCTCACGTGCTAACACTCAGTCACGTGCTAAAGGCACTCAGTATATATATAAGTTCCTACTTTTGAATTCAACTAAAGTGCTAGTATGCTAATATTAGCATGTTATAATGTTAGCATGCGACACCTACCATGGTAGCGTCAAATGTCTACGTATAGTGATTCACACAAAATGGTTAAAATGTCAATATGACAATGTTAGCATGTTGTAAATGTTAACATTAGCATGAAAAGCCTAGCATGATAGAAATGCATTTTTGCCAGGGTTAATAATGGAAATGGCTAAAAATGTTACAATGCTAATGTTAGCAAAGTACATGTTAACATTTTCATGCGACACCTGGCATGGTAGCATTCACTGTCTTAATACTCATAAAAATGGCTAAAATGTTAATATGCTACTGTTAGCATGTTAGCAATGCGAATGTTAGCATGTAAAACCTAGCATGATAATGTCTGCCAGTGTTAATAATGAAAATGGCCAAGAATGCTATAATGCGAATGTTAGCATGCTAGTAATGCTAACTGGTAGCATGCTAACATGTAGCATGATAGCACAGTGTACATGTCCTGATTGAGTTGAGCTTCTGGACTTTGGAATGGTTGAAATTGGTTAAGAAAGGTGCGAATGGTGGAAGTAGGAAAAATATTCAATTCATATTCAGTGGGGAAAAATGTGGAATTTTTGAATTTTAAGTCAAATCTAAGAATTAAAAAAAAAAAAAACATGAATACGTAGCCAACTATTCCGTAATGTCTTGCTGCCATCTTTGCTCCAGGCGATGAGGTGTTACAATGGAACGGGAAGTCCTTGCCAGGAGCAACCAAGAAAGAGGTGTACAACATCATCCTTGAATCCAAGGCGGAGCCTCAAGTGGAGCTGCTGGTCTCCAGACCCATCGGGTAAGTTGGGCTTCGGTCGCGTGTAAGAATCATCCTAAGTCTCCGTCTTCTTTTCTGACAGACCCTTTTAATGTCTCCTTCCTTTATTTAAAAGCTCGATTCACCGAATTCTGTCCAAAAACCTCTTGAGAAAAATTAATAAAGCGCATCAGTAAGTAGTACCGATTTAATTGGTTGAACCCCTCCCCCGCAGATTGCCTGAAATCCTTTATTTCAGACCCCCCGTTTCATTCCGGCCCCTCTGCTACCCACTATCTTCACCATGCATACAGTACTTACATGCAGTACAGAATTCTGAGTACTCGGTCTTGACCAGATTAATAGATCACACGAGTTGGGGAAAATCAGGGAGTTCTCTGCTCTTGTTTTTCTTTTCAGGGACATCCCGAGAATTCCAGAGTCATCTCACCCTCCTCTAGAATCAAGTAGGTATCTTTTGCTACATGCTCAGCTGCTGTGTTGCGTTTTCTTCATCTCCGGTTTATTCACTGGCTGTTGTCCTTCTATCCTTCAGCAGGTTCCAGTTCCTTCGAGTCACAGAAAATGGACCGACCCTCCATATCAGTGATGTCCCCTACAAGTCCAGGAACCCTCAGAGACCTTCCTCTGGAGCTACGTGGACAGCTCTCTGTGAGTAGTCGTAAAGAAGAAGGGCTTAAGTCCACTTACAGGTTGCCGAAATGGCTTTACAGTTTCTATAATACAGTTGCAGCTGTTTTTAAAATGTGTATGTAAACGAGGTACTTGGTATTATTGTTCCATCCCAGCGTCACTGATACGATTTATCAACTTTGCTTAGCAACAAGGCTGCAAAGCATTATACATGTTACATAAACATCTTTACACAGCAACATGTTGATGGTAGGGGGCTGCGGCGATGAAATATGAAATAATTCAGACAACAGGGACCCCTTTACGCTCATTAATAAGCTGATTTAAAAACATTATCAAAGGATAAGCAACTCCAGAGTAATTTGCACTTACCACTCCGTGTTTTGAAAGCGACCAATCTTTTACGGCTTAAGTCCTTGTTCTGCAAGTTCTCTATTACATCTCCAAATGTTTCATCCTCCTCAAAAACTACGGACACATGGCTCAAATCCGGGCTACCATCACTGCAATCACATCCTCTGTCTCTTACACCGCCATGTTTGTTTAGCTGAGTGATGGCGTCACTTCCGCAAATGAGCTTGAGCAGCGAGAGCCAGCTCGTCATGGGTGGCGCCAGGAAATATAAATGTCATTTTTATGAATTTGACGTTCGCTTTCAGAAATCGAACCACGTAGAACATAATCACAAACAGTGTATGACATATTTAAGCAAAGTAGATCAATCGTGTCGGGGAACCCTTAAGGTAAGACATTTAAGCACAGGATGAGCGTATGCATTGCAAACCTCTGACTGGAAGACTGATATTAACTGGATACAGACAGACGTTAACTGGTGAATAAACATTACAGGTGAAGCTGTGGTATGACAAAGTAGGTCATCAACTTATCGTCAACGTCCTCCAAGCCATAGACCTGCCAGCTCGACCAGATGGACGGCCCCGGAACCCATATGTCAAAATGTACTTCCTTCCTGACCGAAGGTAACTCAAGTCAATTTTCTTTATGTAGCAACAGTTCATAACAGAACTGAAGCGATGTATTGCCAAGGTTGCGGTCGCACACATGCTAGCCTTTGGTGTAGTCAGCGTTCACACTTGTCTCTCTCAGGACTAAAGTCTTCTGCCAGGTGGCCCAAAACCCATCTCTCAGGCGGTGTCATTGCTTAGTTTGTCTGATTCTTTTGGTTCTGGACTGTGTTCTATTGACAGGAGACAGGTTTATCATGTACTCGATTCACTTGAGGCACTTGCCACTGCGCACATGCTCAGAAAAAAGCACACTCGAGTCTTCGTCAAGCATGTGTGGGTCAGAAAAACATGAGTTGTCAACCCATGAGTCTGTGAAACTCGAGTCTTTGTGAAGCACCTGCGTGTCACTTGTAACAATGTTCAACAGGTTGCACCTTTAGTTCAGTGAAACTTGAGTCTTTGTCAGCCTGTGAATCTCAAGTTTTTGTTGAGCTCAGATGCGTAAGTGAAACTTTAATCTTTGTCAACCCATGAGTCAGTGAAACATGAGTCTTTGTCTCTGAAACTCGAGTCTTCATTGAGCACCTGTGAGTTAGTGCAACTCAAGTTTTTGTTGACCCATTTGTCTGTGAAACGTGAGTCAGTGTCAAGTACCCGTGAGTCAGATAAATGCAAATCTTCATCAAGCGCTCACGAGGCAGTGAAACTCGATTCGTTGTCAACCCAAAAGTCAGTGAAAGGTAAGTTTTTATCAAGCACCTGTTATTCAGTGGAACTAGAGTCTTCGCCAACCCATAAGGCTATAAAACTTGAGTATTTTTCAAGTGCCTCTAAGTCAATGAATCTCAAGTCTTCATTGAGCACCCATGAGTCATTCAATGTTGAATCTAAGTCAACCCGTGAGCCAGTGAAATTCGAGTCTTCATCAAGCACTCGTGTGTCAGTGACAATCATGGGTTGAGCTAGTCGATTATTCGTTTCAGTAAGTCTGTGGTGCATCTCGGGCAAGAAGGGGAACGAAGAGTTGATTTTAGGCAAGGAGCATTTATACCGTATTTATACGACCTTATTTATACAGATGTGTTATACAGTTGAACCGGTTTTAATTCAGCTGGCGGTAGCAGGGGTGAGATAGTGAACTGTAGGAAGAACAAGGTCTATAAACGGAAACGAGTACCTGTTATATCAAGTCAGAACAACACTTTCCAAAGACACTTCTCAAGGATGTCCCAATCCGATCTACAGGATTGGACTAGGCTGCCCATCCACTGTATTTTGAAGATCGGATCGGATCGGCTTCCGCGTACCGACAACTAGCTTCTGTAGTCGAGGATCGGACCGCCAAGGCCGCTTTGCACCCGACCCCTTTGGCCCCTCCTACGTGTGGTGAGCTCAAGGGAGGAGGAACCTATGTTACCTTTTTGGCCACCGGAGGCTCGCTATTGTACCCCACCTTCAGGCCTGGCTCCAGAGGGGGACCTCAGTAAACTGCGTCCGGGCGAGCGAAAACGAAGTCCACTGTTTTTAGCAATCATCAGGGTCTTTTGAGCCACTCTTTGTCTGGTTCCTCCCTCCTCTGCACCGGTCTGTCGTGGTGACAAGAGAGCTGAGCCAAAAGCAAAGCTCTCAATTTACCGGTTGAGCTACGTTTCTACCTTCACCTATGGCCATGAGCTTTTGGTAGTGACCGAAAGGAGAAGATCGCGTGTACAAGCGGCCAAAATGAGTTTTTTCCAGGGAGTGGCTGGGCTTTCCCTTAGAAATAGGGTGAGAAGCACTGTCGTCCGGGAGAGACTCGGAGTAGAACCGCTGCTCCTCCACATTGAGAGGAGCCAGATGATGTGGCTCGAGCATCTGGTTAGGATACCTCCCGGACGCCTCCCTGGGGAGGTGCTCGGGGCACGTCCAACCGGTAGGAGACCTCGTGGGAGACCCATGAACCGTTGGAGAGGCTATGTCTCTTAGCTGGCCTGGGAATGTCTTGACATCCGGTGGGAAGAACTGGACGAAGTGGCCAGGGAGAAGGAAGTCTGAGCTTCTCTGCTTAGGATGCCGAAGAAAATTGATGGATCGGCTTCCGCCACGAGATCGGGCCGATCTGGTTGGCGTCAATCTGGGCCACACTCCAACATGGTAGGTGCGGTAAATGCGCCTCAAAGGCGCCCAGATAAAGAAGAAAATGCAACATCACGGTGGAGACATGTTTACGGGGTACCCTGGTGAAGTTAGTTTCACGTTGGACGCTAGATATTTGGTGCCGTCGCGACAGCGGTAGACGTCGCTCACTGTACCCGGACTCCTCTGTCATGGTGCCGGGAGCTTGCATGGGATGTCCCACTCTAACTTCTGGTTGTTATATACCCTAAAAGTATTGTAATGGCGGCTGAATAATTCCACGTCAGGATGGCTGTAATTCAGTTGGACATTTATTTACATGTCAAGACAGTGCACTCAGTCCTTCACAGTCCAACAACACTTTTTCTCGACTGTTTTCTTTTTCTGCGCACTTGACTCCAAAAGCTTTCTCAAACCAGCATGCTGAACTCCACTGCCCTCTATAGCCCGCATACTAGACAGCAGCTTACAACAAAATATCCCTGTCTCTGCAGTATTTTGCATGCCCATTTTTTCCAATTGTATCTTTTATTTTCAAAAGGGACCTGACAAACAGTGGTTTGTTACAAAAGCCAAACAGTAATGGTGCTCATGTTGTTTGTTTAAAAAAATTCCAATTCAGCAGTGCTTTTGTTGGATTATTGTTAATGCTTTGAAGAGCTATTTTAATAACCACATTCAATTCCACAAATTCTTGTTTGTAACAAAAGTTTATTATCAAAGAAAAGTATCGGAACCGGATCGGATTGGGTGCCAGAAAATGTGGATCGGGACGTCCTTGGTACTGCTATACATTACACTGGGTTTTTATATATGTATCTAAACACATGCAATAAGAACTTCCGGCGTGTGGTTATACTTTAAATGCTATGTAGGTAACAATTCAGTTCTTCTTTTTCAGCGATAAGAGTAAACGTCGTACAAAAACGGTGAAGAAAAGCGCTGAGCCCAAGTGGAATCAGACCTTCATATATTCACATGTTCACCGGCGTGACTTCCGGGAGCGCATGCTGGAGATCACCGTCTGGGACCAACCCAGAGTCCAGGAAGAGGAAAGTGAATTCATGGGAGAGGTGGGTTTGAGACTTAGGCCTAAGAAAAGGGTTTCAAGTAAGGGTTTGGTGAAAAGCACAATTTTTGCAATTGTCTCAATCTTTATTAATACCAGTTTAGAACATGAACGGTTCCCCAAAGTACTACTGTTGCATTTTTGTGTTGACACCGTGGTTGTAGTTGGCGTTCCCCCCTGTTCATTTTACCGTGTGACAAGCTTCTACTTACACCCCTTGTGTTTGCGCAGATCCTGATAGAGCTGGAGACCGCTTTGCTGGATGACATTCCTCATTGGTATAAACTCCAGACACATGACGTGTCGTCTATACCTTTGCCCCAGCCTTCGCCGTACCTCCCACGCAGACACGTCCACGGAGACAGCCCCAGCAAGAAACTACAGAGTATGTTTTTTTTGACACATCCGTTCGGCTTGAGAGGTGGTTTTAGCGTGGATGTTTTCTCCCTTGGTGTACGAGATGCAGAACTTCCCAGTCTGACCCTCTTTTGTATGTGTGCGTGAGTGCAGGGTCCCATCGCATCATTGATACAGAGTTTGATGATGGGTTGATGGTAATGACTAAAGGTGGGTAGGGGGCATGGTTAATTCTAATTGCCTCGTAGGAGCCTCTGGGCATCCAGCACTGGGTGAGAGGACATCTTCTTGCCCCTAGACTTCTGAAATCCAAAGCTTGCACCCAAATGTCAAAAACAAGTAATTATGTTGCTATTGGACTTCGAGTGTGGAATTGTAATACACGGTATTTTTGGCATACCGCACCTCAGGGGCTGCAGGCAAAAGTTCTCCTCCTCTGCTGGCTGTAGATATACTTGTCACGTAGAGTGCATGCGGGACTGTAGCTTTTAGTAGTTCAACACCATTCCACTCAGTCCTCAGCCATTGTTCTGCATGAAATTGTTCTACTTAGCTCCTGCGCAGCAACGGCTAACTTAAATCAAGACATCTGCTTTGTTGTTTGACTGTTTCTGCTCTGACCCGATTCCCTGTCAGTCATGTACCGTATATGCACATCTCGGTGTACACCGTTTTGATATTTGCTCGCTCCTGATACAAAGAGAATGCATACTGCACAAGCAGATGATGCCAGATGTATTTTCCTCCACACAACCACATTGTATTATATTCAATCTTGACTTAAATTATCATTGTGATTTTACTCGAAGATTTAGTCATCAGTTTTGCCCTTAATGATGTAAATCTACTGTATTGTACATTCCTAAACATGATATATCGTACCTTCCCAAGTATAAATTGGATCAGTCGAAAACGCGTCATGAAGAGGGAAAAAAACAAGTGGCAGAAGTGTCATAGTGTCACTTTAAACTGCATTAAATTTGCAAGAGAAGAAGAGAGGGGGCAATGTTTACACCGGCAAGGATGCAAACTAAAGCTACAGAAGCCGAAATAAGTCACATTTCTTTAAGTGCATGTATACAATGATACTTGCTATGACGCCTGGACGCATAAAACATATCAAAGTGCAGTATTTAATCACCAACATTTCATATTTGTATTGCACAAATAAATGAAAATAGACTGAAAATCTCACACGTGTATTTGGTTAGTCAGCGGCTGGCGCAGCAGATACAATCTCCTAATCCTAATTCAGCAACACTGCTGTATAAAATACCATAATTCTCAGTCCACAGATATCCTGTCATTATAGTTGCACATTACTTACAGACACATACTGTAGACTCCAAGACGGAAGCGTATTCTATAACCAAATACCAGGGATCCTCCATATCATCCTTTGCTGCGTCACAAACTCAACTCAATGAATTGTTGTGGGCACTTTAAAGGGGACCTATTTCTCTTTTTTCTGACCTCTATATGTTGTTGTATTCTCGTATTAAACGCCGCCAACGTGTCAGATGACGAGGTTTGCATATTTGGAAGTGAGGCCTGAAAGCAGTTTTGGATGGCTCTGCACGCAGTTTTTTTTAACACCATGTTCTACTGACGTCACAAAACCCCGACTTCCTTATATGGGCAACGTTGAGCAGTGGCTCCCAGGAAATGTTTGTTTGGGTACGAGGGAAAGCTAAATTTGTTTAGCAGTACAAAGCTGGACTATCGGCCAAACAGTTGCTGAAGTCAGACGCCTGTCCAACGGTACTTGGTTGTGTCGAAGGGTCATAAGAGCAAGCTGTAAATAACAATTGAACAGTGACTTAGCTGTGTTTATTTTGTGTAAGTAACGGGACAAAAGTGGTTGTATGTGTAGCATTATAGAGGGAGTGTTAGGTTTCCTTTAAAGCAGGACGTTAAATAATATACTGTATATATTTTTATATATAACTCGCACCCGACTGTAAGTTGCAGGACCAGTCAAACTATAAAAAAAACGTGTGACTAAAATGGAAACTGTTCTACGTTAATAGTTCCTGCCCTAATTGGAGTCCATTTGAGCGTACACTATTAGATAAGCAAATGGTTCTGACAGAACATTGCAGAAACAGCTATACAGCCTTGCTTGCTGGCTGGTCGTTTGCCTGTGGAAAATCCACTGTAGACGTGATATTCTGCAAAACAATAACACTTTAAGGGTAGTTATTAGTGCAATGCACACAACTGGTGTTTATATCAAAAGTCACGCAACTGATCTCTGGATGTGTGTGTGTGTGTGTGTGTGTGTGTGTAGGAGGAGAGCATAGTTCCAGGGAAAGGGAGCGAGGTAGTACGCTGGCTGTCCCAGAGCAGCAGCGTGCCATCCAGTACCGCTCTCGCTCCGTCTCCCCCCACAGAGAGGACTCGTGTAGGGCGAGGTCGAGACCTGCATACGTGCCCATGCAGAGGTCAGCTTCACCTCCACCACTGTTGAG